>PVIY010015650.1:0-53389 GCA_004026745.1 Myrmecophaga tridactyla | reverse complement strand
TTTTTTTTTTTTTTTTTTTTTTTTTTTTTTTATCCATTCTGCCAATCTATGTCTTTTGATTGGGGAGTTTGACCCATTAAAATTTAATGCTATTACTGTGAAGGCTTTATTTTTTTCAACCATTTTTCCTTTTAGATTACATTTGACTTATCTTATTTTTCTCTCTTTTAACTGTATTAGTTATCCTTTCTGCTAATCTCCATTTCTACACTCTTCTCCAGACCTCTCTCTTCCATCTTTTCCTATCTACCTGTACTGTTCCCTTTAGTATTTCTTATAGAGCAGATCTCTTGTTCACAAACTCTTTCATTGTCTGTTTGTCTGCAAATATTTTAAACTCTTTCTCATTTTTGAAGGGCAGTTTTACTGGATATAGAAATATTGGTTGGCAGTTTATCTCTTTCAGCATCTTAAATATCATCCCACTGCCATCTCACCTCCACTGCTTCTACTGAGAGATCCACACTTAGTCTTATCAAGCTTCCTTTGTATGTGATAGATTGTTTTTCTCTTGCTGCTTTCAGAAGTCATCTTGTCTTTGACATTTGTCAGTCTGATTAGTAAGTGTCTCAGTGTAGGTTTATTTGAATCTATTCTGTTTGGAGTACACTATGCTTCTTGGACTTGTAATTTTATGTCTTTCATAAGAGTTGGAAAATTTTCATTGATTATCTCCTCCATTATTCTTTCTGCTCCCTTTCCTTTCTCTTCTCCTTCTGGGACACCCATAACATGTATATTTATGTGTTTCATATTGTAATTCAGTTCCCTGAGACTCTTCTAAAATTTTCCCATTTTTTCCCTCTCTTCCTTTCTATGTAGAATTTCAGATCTTGTCTTCTAGTTCACTGATCTTTTCTTCTGCCTCTCCAAATAGGCTGTTATATGTTTCCATTTTGTCTTTCATCACTTCTCCTGTGCCTTTCATTCCCATAAGTTTTTTCAAGCTTTTGAGTTCTTCTGTATGGATACCCTGTGTCTTCTTTATATCCTTCATGTCTTTTGTCCATATTTCCCTTCAACTCATTGAATTGATTTAAAAGATCTGTTTTAACATTATTAATTAGTTATTTCAGTTCCTGCATCTCAGTTGAGGTGTTATTTTGTTCTTTTGGTTGGGCCATATCTCCATTCTTCCTGGTATGAGTGGTGATTTTCTGCTAGTGTCAAGGCATCTGATTTTCTTGATTTTCTTAGTTTATTCTAAAGGTTGTTTTACTCTTTTGCCTAGGGTTTTCCTGTTGGTTGGACTTGTTCTCCTACTGTACACCTCTCTTACCCATAGTTGTCAAATTTGTTGTGTCCATCAATTTCCCCCCAGAGCCAGGGCCCTGCAAAGGCCTGCTACAAGGATGAAAATAGGCACTGGGCACCACAGCAATGTCTCTGTTTGTAGGTAAAATAAGTCTGTTTTTCCCAGTTGTGCTCTATTTTTCACCATCCTGCAAGACCTGGGTTTGTTTTAGGGTTAGGTCATCTGTGTTTCTTAGCCAAAACACGGGTGAGTTCCCATGCACGAGGTATAGACCTACTCCAGTTAGCCTGAGTAAAACTTTCTAGGTGGTTTCTAGGCCCTTCAATTCTCTTGCACCTTGTGTGCAAGACATTGTGATTCAAAAACATAATCATCTTCAGAGCACCAATTGTTTTCTCCAGGTCTGGCTAAAACTGTAGGTTTCCTGTTCCCTCTCTTTGCCAGCCAAAATCTGACTCAATATGGGTCTGTATCCCCAACTTTATTTGTGGCAGAGTACACCCTCAGTGTCCTAGTCTTTAGCCTTCCCCTTGGCAGGGATCAGGTCTCTCACTGCCATTTCTCACAGGGGTGGGGAATGGACTTAAGAACCCAGGGCTGGAAACACAGTTTCTGTCCATGTTTTCTCAGACTCTCTTTCTTTTACTTAGCAGGGCCTTGAAATGCTCTCCCTTGTCCCCCAGGTCTCTAAAAGATGAGGGTCTGTCCCACTGCTGTTACTCTTGGGCCCATGCTGTGAGACCGAGTGAGGGAGAAGGGAGAGGCCCAGCCAGTTTGGGACAGAAATTTCCTACCTGACATTCTTCTACTTCTTCAATTAAGGATTTGTAGTGTCCCTCTCCAGTCCATATCCTCTTAAAGATTTCTGAATAATTCAGGATTGTTCTTTTTAAATGCTGAATCTCCAAGAAGAGATTTTCAATAGCTGTTTAGGTAATCATGTTGATGATGTCACTCCATATTTTGTACTTTTGATGGATATAGGCACTCAGTTCTCTTAGGTATATGCTCAGGAATGAAACTGTTGTGTCATAGGATATATGTATATAAATATGTTTAATTGTATGTAAGACATCAACCTACAAATCCACCAACAATGTGATTGCATTCCAGTTGCTCCACATCTTCACCAACAATTTATATTATCAACCATTTTAATTGTATCAACTTGACGGGCATGTAGTAGTGTTTAATTGTAGATTTAGCTTGCATTTCTCTGATGACTAATGATGTTTAATACCTTTGTATTGATATTGTATTTTATGAATTATCACCCAAAATCTTTAACCTCTTTTTTTTAAGCATAAGTAGTAAAGTTTATTAAAAAGAGGGAGTACATATTAGACAGGTTAACATGGGCATGCTCAAGGGAGGGACACATACTGAGTGGAGTCAGCTTGTTTTAAAGGAAATTTTTACCAGTGGCAGGTTTCTCTAATAACCTTTGAATACTAGCTGTCTTCTTTGTTCTAGGAGGAGATAGCTAGCAGAATTCATGGTTTGCTGTCACATACTTGAAATTTGTCTTTGGGTAAATGGTTAACAATCTTTATGACTCTATGCTTCCTATTATTAATTAAGAGTTTGCTTTTTGTCCAGAATTTTACAAGCTTTTATGGTTGGGGAGATTTCAATGGTTTGAGGAGGTTTCAGATTTTAGGGAAATTTTTGTACTAGTAAGTGTGCAGCTCTGTATTAGTTCCTTTGGAGGGACATAGGAAACAAGGGACTGGGAGTTGTCTGTTAACTCTTTCAGAGCTGAATAGGAAACCGGGGGCTTAGAATTATCTTATTTTATCTGGTGTCAATCCCCCCTGAAAGAGTTTAATCCCTTTAATCTTAAAGAGAGTTGAGGGATAAAACAATAGCATTTGAGAGAAAACAATAGCATCTAGGGAAAGGCAAGTATGCTCTGGCTCACTTAGATCTGCCTTGCACCCTTATTCTTTTATTTTGTCACATAATGATATCTAAATCTCACTCAAATATGGACAGCCATTCTATGTGCTGGTGTGCAATTGGATCAGGAGTTCCGGTGCCCAGGATGCCACCTGTAGTAATTATCCAGATTGAGCTGTTCCAAACACATGTCACAGATGGGTAGGTCCTGTTTAGAGGCACTCTTGTTTCTTTTAAAAGTTCCTTTTTGTTGAAGATGAATTTCTGATTTGTAGGTTACTGCAAACAAAAATGCAAGTCTGGAGGGCTAGTTTCTTACATGGAAGATGCTGCTATCCTCAGGTCTTTTGAAATAACTCCTGGTGGGTTCACCAGAATATGCAACCTGTGTCCTGCTGACAATGGTGTCAGCTGAGCCGAAGTTCATGGTCTCAAAACAAAAAGAATTTAGAGATGAGAGGGCCAGTAGGCATAAGTAGTAAAGTTTATTAAAAGAGATGTTTATTAAAATGACAGAGTACATGTTAGAGAAATTAATGTAGGTATGCCCAAAGGAGGGATATGCCCAACCTCTAATTTTTTATATTGGGTTTTTAGTTGTTTTTTGGGATATGCATCCTATACCAAACTTTAGAGTTACATACTATAAGCGACTTGTCTTTTCATTCTTCTAATATTGCCTTTTGATAAGCAAAAATACTTAATTTTAATACATATTTAATAATATAATGCACAATATTAATAAAGTAATATAATAGATTCATCTATCTTTTTCATTATAATTGGTGAGTTTTTTGTCCTATTTAAGAAATTTATCCCTAGCCAAAAATCATGAAGATATTTTACTCTGTATACTTGCACAGTAATTGTTTTAGTTTTAAAATTTAGTTCTGTGTTTCATTTTGAAATATTTGTATGTAGTGAAAGGTAGGTGTGATTGTTAGGTTCAGGTGTCAACTTGGCCCATTGTTCTGTTTCTGTGGAATTAAATCATTAGTATGTGAAATTCATCTATGGCTGATTGCATTTGCAGTCAGTTAAGGTGAGTGCCTTCCACAATGAGTGAGGATTAATTTAATTAGCTGGAAGCTTAAAAAAGAGAAGTCAGAAGAGAGCTCAGCAGCTCAGTATACCTCATCTCAGCCCTCACAGCTCAGCCCAGAGGCTTGGAGATGCAGAAAGGGATTGCCCTGGGGAAAGCCGTTGGAACCCAGAAGCCAGGAGAGAAGGCCTGTAGAAGGTATGCCTTCCCATGTGACAGAAAAACTTAGATTAAAGCTAGATGGTTTTCCTCTAAAGAACTATAAATTTTTGACTAAATAAGTCCCCTTATTAAAAGCTGATCCATCTCTGGTATGTTGCATTCTGGCAGCTTTCACAAACTGGAACAGTAGGGGTCTAGTTTTATTATTTTTCTATATGGATATTTAATTGATCAAGCTCAATGATTGAGAAGACCATCCCTTCCCCATTTAATTGTAGTGTATCTTTGCCATAAACCAAGTTTCATATATGTATATGTCTTTCTGGATTATATTCCTGCAACACTGAAAGTGTGGTCGATGGACCCCTGGGATACCATAAACTTTTCCAGGTGATCTATGAGATTAAAATACTAAAATGCTATTTGTCTTTTCACCGTGTGATTGTGCATTAACAACGATGGATAAAATTGCTCAAAGCAGTTATACTAGACAATATTAGATGGGATTATTTTTTTCTTATGCTATCTATATGCTGAAAAATAGCAGTTTCACTTTAGAATATCTTGAAGAAGCAGTAAAATTGTTAAATTTATTGAATCTGGACTCAATCTTTCTCAATATTTTGGGTGAAAACAATGAGAATTATACCTAAAATACTTCTGCTGCCTATTGCAGTAGGATGTTTGTCTTAAGAAAAAGCATTGCCTAACTTGAGTTGCAAGTTGAACTTGTTGATTTTTCAATAAAATATCACTTTTAATTGAAAGATCAGCTAATAATAAAAAGCAATGTTTATTTGGCAGATATTTTCTCAAAAATAAAATAAATGAGACTTTCACTTCAAGAAAACATATTCAAGAAGAACTTCCTATGGTAAAAATAATATTCCAAGCAAAAATTAGAATTTTGGAAGTCTTGTGTCTACCACTATGAGCTTGATAGTTTCCCAATATTTAAATAATTTTCCAATGGGATTAGTGGTGATTTTAATGAATATTATTTTGTCTTACGTAATGAAACATGTTAACACTTTGAATAAATGCATAACAATAAAAATATATAATTTTTTCAAATGAAGGGGCATGGATAAAAGTTCCATTCAAAGTGAAAGACAGACCTATGGATTTTAATGTAACAGACTATAAAAAGTTCAGATTCTCTATTGAAGCTAAGCTTTACAGAACTACCACTTGTCAATTTTTGATGTATAATCAAAGAAGAATAGACACAATTATATGAAAACACCATTTAGCTACTCTCTTCCAAATATATCTATGTGAATTTGCCTCATATTATTCAACCAAAACAACACATTATGCAGCATAAATGCAGAAGCAGATGTGAGAGACCTGCTGCCTCACATCCTAATCTGTTTCCACTGTTCAATATTCCTGCATTATCTGCTATCTAAAACCTGCAATATATATTTTTAAAATGTCCAGCTATTTCAAATTTACCACCTGTGTTGCTAAATTTGATACCAATTATGATCATGGATGGATCAAAACATTATCTGTATTTATTTTTATTAATTTTAAATGAGTTTTTTCCAAAGAGAGGTTTATAGCATTATATAGTCTATGAATTATTTTATTTCTGGGATTTGTATTTTGTTAGAAAGAATATGATTCTTTTAGAAAGTTCTTTACTGGAAGATAATTAAATAATGGTCAGGTTTAATATTTTTATAGTCTCCCTGTCTCTGTCTTGATTTAACTTTCTTCTTCAAGTTTATAAGTTGGATATGGGCATGTGCACACATACACACATTATTTAATTAAAAAGCAAATTAAAACAAGTGGAACAAATGCACATCCACTTGTGGCATAAAATCATTGAAAGAGATTATTTCAAATTATTTCAAATGAAGTATTGCAACTGGTAACTTGTGAAAAAGTATCCAGTGTTGAACAGAAGGGCTCTTAATTGTGAAGTAACCAAATATATAATATCTTTTGTCCAGTGATTTGTTTTAAAAACTTTTAGGAAATGCTACTCCAATCTTATGTCAGAAAAATGTTCTTCTACATATAACATTATAAGATTAATGTTTATATTTTCTATGTTTAGACCTTCAATGCACTTGGAATCCATCATATTTATAGAACAAGTTTATAAGCTAGAAACTCAGTTTCATTTTTCTGTATATCATGCAAGTACACTAAACCGCACATAAAAGACATGTACTTTTCTTTCTTATATTTGTAGATCCACTTTTATCCTATATCATGATTGTATATATACATGAACCTGTCTCTAGGCTCTTTTAAAAAAATACATTATAATTTAAATTTTTAACTAGAAGTTGTAGGTTTGCAGACAAATCATGCAGAAAGTACAGAGTTCCCATGTACCCCTTCACAAACACAGTTCTCCCTATAATTAACAATTGTGTTAGTGTACCATTGTTAAAATTGATAAAAATTATTATTAAAACTCGTATCATAGGTTACCATTCCACCATCTCAGATTTTTCCACTTAGCTGCTTCAAAACACTGGAGGATAGAAGGAATATCAGTATGGTGATGCAGCAGTCATATTCATTTGCTAAATCCCATTTTATCTGTAATACCTCCCCCTTCTCCTTTGATCCTTCTCCTAATCTATAGGGATCTTTGGGCAATGCCCATTCCGATTTTTTCATGTTGAGAAGGGGAGTTGACACTAAAGGATAGGGGGGATGTAAATAATTGATAATCTTGGAGAAGCTGGTCCCTCTAAGTTTCAGGATTTATCTGATCTAGGAAACTGCTGGGAATTAAAGATTCCAGGAAGGCAAACCTAGTGCATGAAACCTTTATAGAGTCTCAGTCTGTGTGGTAGCCCATGACAAACTCTGATATCTGTTCTGAAACTACTTGTTGAATTGTGCCTTGAAAATTATTGCTTTTTTCTTTCTTTGGTTTGTATATATATTTTACAATAAAAGGTTTAAAAAGTCATATCGACTATAGTTTGCAATTTGCATTAGGTTTCACTGTATTACACAGTTTTGTGGGTATTTTTTTTAAGATTTTTTCTTCTGTTACATATACACACCCCTTCTAATCACATTCAAATACACAATTCAGTCATGTTAATTAAATTCAATGTTGTGCTACCAACATTACCATCTATTACTAAAATTTTTAAATCATCCAAAACAGAAATTCTGTACTTATTAAGCATTAATTCCCTATTCCCTATTCCCTATTCCTTTCCCTGTCTCCAATAACCCGTTTCTGACTCCATGGATTTTCATATTCTATTTATTTCAAATAAGTGATATCATAAACTATTTGTCTTTTTGTGCCTGCCCTATTTCAAAACTCAACAGGATGTCTTCATGGTTTATTCATGTTATTATGCGTATCAGAACTTCATTCCTTTTTACAGTTGAATAATATTCTATTGTACATCTACATCAGGTTTTGTTTAAACATTCATCGGTGAGGACACTTGGGTTGTTTCCTTCTTTAGACAATTGTGAACAATGCTGCTAAGAATGTTGACATACAAATAAACATCTGTTTGAGTCTCTGCTTTAAATGTTTAGGGGTATATAGCAGAAGTGAGATTGCTAGGACATATGGCAATTCTATACTTGTTTCCATAGCAGCTGCACCACTTTATATCCCCACCAATGATGAATAAGTGTTCCTGTTTCTCTACACCTTTTCTAACACTTGTTATCCTCTGTATTTGAATGATGGCCATTCCAGCGGATGTGAAATGGTAACTAGTTGTTTTTATTTGCATTTACCTATGGCACATGATGTAGAGCATCTTTTCACTTGGTTATTGGCCATTTGTAGATCTTCTTTACAGAAATGTCAGCTTGCTCATTACTTGTGTATAACAGCAGAACTGATTTTGAGGTGTTGATCTTGTACCTGCTACTTTGCTGAATTCATTTATCAGTTCCAGTGGCTTTGTAGTAGAGTTATGAGGATTTTCTGTATATGGGATTATGTCATTTGCAAATAGAAAAATTGTCACTTCTTCTCTTCCAATTTGGAAGTCTTTTATTTATTTCTCCTCTGTATGTGCTCTTGCTAGAGCTTCCAGTACAATGGTGAATAACTGGTGACACTGTGCATCCTTTTCTTGTTCCTGATCTTAGCGGGATAGCTCTCGGTCTTTCACCATCGAGTATGATGTCAGCTGTGAGGTTTTCTTACAAACCCCTTATGATATTAAGGAAGTTATCTTCTATTCCTAGTTTTCTAAGTATTTTTCTCAAGAGACGGTGATGGGTTTTGTCAAATGCCTTTTCTGCATCACTTCAGATGATCATGTGTTTCTTTTCTTTCATTTTATTAATGTTGTATATTATATTAATTTATTTTTTTTCTTGGACCACACTTCCATACCAGGGATAAATCCCACTTGATCACGTATTTAGTTTTTTAATGTCCTGTTGGATCAGGTGTGCTAATGTTTTGTTGATTTTTGCATCTACATTCATGAGAGGTATTGGTCTGTAATGTTCTTTCTTTTTCTTTGTCTGGCTTTGGTATTTGGGTGTTGTTGACGTCACAGGATGAGTTAGGAGAAATTCCCTGCTCTTTGATTTATTTTCTTGGGGGGGGGTGGTAAGAATTTAAGCAAGATTTATGCTAATTTTTCTCAGAATATTTGATAAGATTTACCAGTGCAGCTATCTGGCTCTGGGCTTTTCTCTTTTGGGAGGTTTCTGATTACTGATTCAACAGTTTTAATTTTTATTGGTCTTTTGAGATTTCCAGTTTTTCTTGAGTCAGTATAAGTAGATTATATGTTTCTAAGAATTTGTCCATTTCATTTAGGTTGTCTAATTTTTGGCATACAATGTTTTGAATACTCTCTTTTTTTATTCCTGTGGGTTCAGTAATATTTCTGGTTTTTGTTATTTTTTTGTCTTTTCTCTTTTTTCTCAGTCTAGCTAAAGGTTTGTAGATTTTTTCGAACCACTTTTGTTTTCTTTAATTTTCTCTATTTCTTTTATTATCTATTTATTTCTTCTCTCTAATCTTTATTTTCTTCCCTCAGCTCACTTTGGGTTTAGTCTTGATCTAGTTCCTCCATGTGTGAATTTAAGTTGTTGATTTGAGGTTTTTCTTCTTTTTAACATAAGAATTTATACCTTCATATTTTTCTCTGGGCACTGCTTTTGCTGTATCCCATATATTTTAATATGCTGTGTTTTTTTTATATTTATTGGTTTCAAGGTATTTCATATTTTCCCTTGTGATTTATTCTTTTACCCATTATTGTTTCAGAGTGTATTATTTAATTTCCACATATTTGTGAATTTTCAAGTTCTACCTCTACTATTGGTTTCTAGCTTCATTCCATTGTGGCAAAAGAAGAGACATTATTTAAATCCTAGTCTTAAAGAGCTGTGTCCCCTCATACTTTAGTTTGTCAGTCTTGCTAGCAGTTTGTTTATTTTATATACCTTTGCAAAGAACTGGTTCTTTGTTTTATTGATTTTATCTGTTGTTTTCCATTTTAATTTATTGATTTCTGCTTTTATCTTTATAATTTCCTTCCTCTTAATTTGGTTTACTTTGCTCTTCTTTTTTTACTTTCTTGGAGTAGGAATTTACCTTATTTTGAGATATATTCTTGTTTTCAATGTGAGTATTTAGTGCTATATATTTCCCTCTCGATGCTTTTTTAGCTGCATTACTCATAACTGGATATGTTGCATTTCTTTTCATTCTTTCTTTTGCAATTTCCTTTGAGATGCCTTCTTTGATCCCCGAATTATTTGGAAGTAGATCATTTAATTTTCACATATTTAGAGATTTCCCTGTTTTCTTTCTGTTAGCAATTTCTAATTTGACTCCATTATGGTCAGAGAACACCACTCTTGTGAGTTCATTATTTTAAAATTGTTGAAGTTTTTTTTTTAAACCCCTAATTGTTGTCTATTTTGTTGACTATTCCATAAGCAGTTAAAAAATATCTACTCTGTTTGTTTGGGACAACTTTTCCACATATGTCTGTTAAATCCTGTTGGCTACTTATGTTGTCTAGATATTCTGTCTACTTGGTCATTTTCTCTCTGGGAGTTTTAACAATTATAGTGGAGTTAAGGGTTGAATTCACTAAAAATAATTGCGGATTTTTCTATTTCTCTTTCATCTCTAACAGCTTTTGTTTAACATAATTTGAGGTTGTTTTCTTTTGGGGGGGTATGTACATAACCATGATAATTTTCTCCTCTCACTAGACTGATTCCTTTCTTCATTATGTAATGCAATCCTTAGTTTCTAGTACTTTTTTCCCACTCTAAAAACTACTATCAGATATTATAATAGCCACTTGTGCCTTTATTTTTATTAATATTTTCATGGTATATATTTTGCTATCCTTTCACTTTATACCTACAAACATTTACCACTTTTAGTGAAATGTGGAACCTTACTTCATAGAGGTCCCTTTAATGTAGTTCCATTTAGTTCCCCTTTACCAATTTTAAAGATCATTGTCAGATGAAGTTACGCTTTTTCTTTTAATCATCAAATATGCATTGTATATATACAATGAAAAGAAGAATAGCCTATTGTATCCATATTCCTGTTCCTTTTGTTGGTCTTGGCCTTTATTCCTTCCTAATGTTCCAAGATTCATTTAAAAACTTTTTTAACATTTCCACATTTTGGTGAAATTTTTTAGTTAATCTTTAAGGGTAGTCCTGCAAGCAACAAATTCTTTTACTTTTTCATACAAAATCTCTTTATTTCACTCTCATTCCTAAAAATTGATTTTCCCTGTAGAGAATTTATTTGAACTGTTATTTTCTTTAAATACTTCAGAAATGTGCCACTTTCATCTGGCCTCCAGGCATTCATATGAAAAATCTGCTGCCATACAAATTGGTGTTTCCTATAGGTAATTTCTCCCTGGCTGCTCTTAAGACTTTTTCTTTGTCTTTATTTATCAGAAGTTTAATCATGTGCCTATGTTTGTATTTGGGGGGGTTTATTCTGTTTGGGGTTTATAGAGTTTCTTGGCTCTGTCAGTTTGTGTCTTTTGCTAAATGTGGAAAGTTTGGTCTCTTTGAATACTCTTTCAGGCCCAATTTCTTCTCTGTTCCTTTGGGACTCCAGTGATACAAAGTTGGATCTTTTGTTACTTTCCAGGAGTCCCTGAGGTTGTTTATTTACTTATTTTTCAGTCAATTTCCTTCTCTATCCTAAATATTCTACTAATGATTCTATCACTGAAATTGTTTTTTATTTCTGTTATTGTGATTTTTAGTTATATAATTTACCTTTGGTTCTTTTATATAACCTTTACTTTTTAGCTGAAATTTTCTATTGTTTCATTTCTTTAAAGACAATTTTTAAATGGTATTGAAGCATTATTTGAAGGCTGTTTAAAATCCTTGACAGATAACTACAACAGTCATACCAGTATTGGCACCAAATGACTCTATTTTCTAACTCAAGTTGTGATTTTCCTGCTTCCTGGTCTGATAGGTGTTGGGGACTGAGTCATGGCCTTCACAAAAGGCATGTTCAGGTCTCAACGCCTGGCCCTGTGGATGTGAGCTCATTTGTAAATAGGACCTTTTAAGATGTTCTTAGTTTAGGTGTGCCCAAATGGAATAGATGTGGGCCTTAATCTAATATGGCTGGAGTCCTTATAAGCAAAGCAAATTGGACATGGAAGGAGAAGCCATGAGGAACAGTTAGAAGCTAGAGGTCAATGAGACTGGAAAGAGAGAACAAACTGTCATGTGATAGAAAAGCCAAGGACCAAGGATTGCCAGCAGCCAGCCCCAGAATTGGAGAGAAAGTGCTGCCTTGTTGATGCCTTAATTTAGAACCTCTGCTAGCCTCAAAACCATGAGCTAATAAATTCCTGTTTCAAACTCAATGTGCATTATTTGTTTTAGCAGCCAGGAAAATAAAACAATGGACAATTTTTCTATTGTAACCTGGACATTTTGCTTATTATGTTGGGAGGCACTGGACCCTACTTTAGTCTTCTGTTTTAATTATCAGACGTCCTGGCCTACTTTTAAGGATTATGATTCCAATGACAGTTTAATTTTCAGGGTCTTGATTGTGTTATTTTGTCTTTGTTTAGCTCATGCTTTGTGGCTCTAGTGGTCCCTGCTGGTGCTGCTGTAGGGGTAAGAAATAGTTTTCCTAGGCTGAGCTGTCCCAGTGTCTTTGAGTATTAGTGGAATATCTCAAGCCTGGGCCAAGCTGCTTGTTCTGACAGGGCTTCTGATTGAATCTCATTGCTGGTGCTACCTGGTATTTTGAGGAGGAATCTTGTTTGATTTAAGGGAGGAATGAGCTATTTTGGCTGCCTTCAGTTGCTTAATTGGGTTCAGAAGTGCTGGGTTGTGCATCTCCTTCTGTCACACAGCAGGCACTTTGTTCTTTCAGTAAAGCTCTTCCAGGCTAGTTTACTTTTCTGCTACCACTGTTCAGATTTTTCATTTGGTTGACTGGTGCATTATTTCCAGTGCTTATAGGTGTACTCAATATAAGGAGCAGGGAGAAACATATCTATCCCATCCCGTCTGGACAAAAAGTCCTAAAAAGTCATTTTTGAATCTCAATTTTTATGATTACATTTTCTTGCCCATGTGTTGCACCACAGACGGCCAGATATACTTTTCTTCTCTTTCCTATTCTGCAATAAATAACTGATACTCATTCAGGGGTGGCCTAATTTCATTAAAGACTAAAATAATTATTTTGAACTTTAAAAATATTCTAATTAGTATGTAGCTATTTGCAACACAAAATAACTCCTTTATATATTAAAAGTTTTATTGAAATCATTAGCACACTATTTGCATAAGAACACACTCTGTTTACACATAACTTTTCAGGAACATTGCTATTGTATATGTTTTTTATAAATATCAGATTATCAACACAATTTGTGCACAAATAGGAGAAGTATATTCTGTTTTGTTAGAAGAAATATTCTTCCACAAAAAAAAGTTTAAATGTATTTCTATGGTAAGGATGCTGTTCTTGGAAAGACAAAGTTTAAGTTTACCAAATGCTTTTGTATCCATCTGTGGAGTGATTAAGCCTTCTAATAGTTCGGCCAATCTTTAATGTAAGCATTCAGTATTTGATTTAGTAATTCAGTTTTTGCTAATTTTGCTCATCAATACTAAGATATATATTTGAGCAATAGAATAACACTAAGCTCGATAAGTATAATGTGTTAGGACATATTTCCAGTGAGATATATATTTGAGCAATAGAATAAATCTAAGCTCAATAAGGATAATGTGTTTGGACATATTTCTAGTAAAATATATGTTTGAGCAGTAGAATAACACTAAGCTCAATAAGTATGTTGTGCTAGGACATATTTCCAATCTTTAAATCTTTTCAAGTAGCAGTGCAATAATGTTACAGTCATTTTTTTTTTAATTTTAAGGATAACAAGCAGTTCTTTCATAAGTAATAGCTTTTCATTTTCATACTGAAAAAAACAACTAGATAAAGAGATTAACACTATTTAGGAACCTATTACATTCAAGATATTTTCGGTAAGTGTTAGGGGGCTGCAAGTATGTGAGAACACCCAGCATTGGAACTAATAACTAAATTGGAGTGATGACACGTTACACATTAAATGACTTTATGGAAGATATGAATCACAGACCCTCAGTTGTACAGGAATGACGCATGTCTTTTTTTTTAATATCAATTCATTCTAACTCTAAGCCTTATCCAAGGTGTCAGCTACCATTTAAATGCACCTCACAATTTAGCTCCTTCTCCCACTTCAACAGTATTGCACAACTGTTCTAAGATTTTATGTTGAAGAGTCATTTTTAGCCATCATTCATTTGTCATCATTGGTACCCTCTGAAGTACCAGTTGTCTCAGACTGTTGGATTTCTTTAGGTTCAGAAATTCGGCTGTTTTGTGACATCCTGAGGTCCATACATAAAACTGCAGGATTAGCTCCCTTATGAAGGTAAGGTAGTTACTTATTTCTTCTCCTTCCTTTGGGTTCTATCCACTAACAAGTTCCAGGGGCCCTGATGGAAAGATCAACAATCTCCTTTTCCCTCCACATCTTGCTTCTTTTTTGTGCCTAAATTCTCATCCTTCTCTTTATCTGTGAGAACTCTTTTATGGGTAGATTGTTACCAAGACCAAAATTGCTGACAACTTCAGTTGCTTCTACTATCAGTCTGCTGGACTCCCTGAGGGAAGGAAATTCAAAGTTCCTCATATTATTATATTAGGACTCCTAGAATTATCACAACAATAAATTATCCTACCACAATGACTGAAATGCTAGATGAAACCAAATGCTTGATTTAGAAAATAACTATTGTAGAAGGTCGATACACGAGAGGAGTGTGTCTTGGCATGAAGTGGGATCAGAGTAGGTAGAGCAAAAAGTCAAATTTTGAAAGTGAAAATATAATATAAAGCTAATGATACAAAAATAACCTGGCTATGATGTTAAAAACCAATGGTTAACACAAGTTCCTAAATATGCTTTCCTATGTTTTATTCTAGGAGAATTTGTTTCAGACAGTGGTTTCTTAGACTTTATACCCAAACCACAAGCAGCAACAACAACAACAACAAAAAACAGATGCATGGGACCACATTAACTTTAAAAATTTTTGTGCCTTAAAGGATTTTACTTTATGGAAGTAAAATGACATGTTAAACAATGGAAAAAGTAATTGGAAAACAAATCCAATAAAGGTTTAACATTCAGGATACATATAAAAAAAATCCTTCAACTTAACAACAAAAAGATAAGCCAGACACAAAAAGGCAAATATTGTTTGATCTTACCAATATGAAATAATTAAATAAGTAACCCTAAGTTAAACTGCAGACTATAGGTAATAGTACAGTTATAAAACTGGGCTTTCATCAATTGTAATAAATTTACCACATCAATGCAAAGAATTAATAATAGGGGTGGGCATATAGTGGAACTCTGTATTTTGTGTATTTTGTGCATGATTGTTCTGTAAACCTACAACTTATCTAATTAAAAATCAAGCCAATGGATTCATATAAGGGAAATAAGCTAACTGATTTAGCTTTAGCTGTATTTAGTTATGTTTTTTGGTTATAGACTAAACATGTAAAAATACAGGTTGGGAGTCCTAACTTAAGAAGTCCTAACTTAAGGCAATGAGAACTGATAAAGTTAAATCATGACAAATTAGCTATGGCAGAATATCTTACTGATAAATATAAAAAGGAACAGAGTGAGATAATCTTCACCCCTTGTTTATTAGTCATTATATCACTATTATACTGTATAATATTGTAAGACCCTTGATTGGATGTTTAACGGCATGTTACAAATAGCATCAGTGAACTTTTTAAAAATGAGACTATTTAATAGAAAAAAAAGAAATAAAAGATCATAGATAGGGAAAGAAAGGATTCAAGTAACTTTGGGGAAATATCAGTGGCTACTCTTGTAAAAAGCCATAGGCTTGGAGAATCTTTAAAGGCTTAGGTGTCCATCAAGAATAAACATGACTTGGGTTACATAATATTACTTTGAATAAGGAGTTGCAAAAGTTGTATTATCTGAGTGAGAAAGTATATTCTTTTATTTACATCATTATCATGATAAAAATGTTGCTGTTATCCACAATCTGAACTGAGAGGCCTAAAAAAACATCCAATTATTTGAAGAAAGCATACAATCTAAACAGCCTAGGGATCAAAAATAATTTAAATCCTAAGTAAATGAAAGAATGAAAATAAGTACAGAAATTAAAATCAAAAATAGACAATGGAGGAAAGCAAAAATGCAAAAAGTAGTTATTTGACAAGATTAATAAATTGATAAACCTTAGGAAAATGGCCTAAGATAAAATGAGGAAAACATAAATTATCATCATGAGTAAATATAAAAAAGGAACATGATTACAGAGTCTATAGAAATTAAAAGGATAATACAGGAACATTTTAAACTACTGTTTGTCCACACATTTGACATTTTATATAAATGCACAAAACCCTTAAAAGACATAAATTATCAATGTTTTCAAAAGAAGAAATAACACACCTACAGAATCCCTTATCTATTAAAGTGATTGAATTCATAATACAAAACTTTCCCAAAAAAAGATTCCCAGGCCCAGATGACTTCACCAATTAATTTAATCAGACATTTAATTAAAAAAGTAATATCAATATTTCAGAAACTCAGAAAATATAGGAATGAACACTTTCCAACTCATTTTATGAATTCAACACTAATCTGATATCAAAATCTGACAAAAATAATACAGAAAGGTGAATTACATATCAAAATTTCATAAGAACACAGATGCAAAAATTGTCTAGTAAGTCAAATGAGGCAATACATAAAAATGATAAAACATCATGATCAAATTAAGTTTATCACAGGAATGTAAGTTTTATTTAAACCAAGCTAAACAAGACATTAATAGAATAAAGGTGAAAAACTATGTATTTCAATAAATACAGAAATAGCATTTGACAAATTTCCTGTCTCTTCATGAGGAATTCTCTCATCAACAAGGAGTCATCAAACAAGAACTTTCTGAAGCTACTAAAGGTCATTTCCAACCTTGAACTAATGTCATGCTTAATAGTGAAAAATTAAAATATTTTCCCCTATGATAAAGCAAGGTAAGCATGCATACTTTCAGTATTTCCATTCAACATCATTCTCCAGGTCCTTGGAAATGCAATAATGTAAGAAAAAAAGCAAACAATTTAGAAAGAAAAAAATGAAAACTATAATTTTTTACAGATAGCATAATTGCTTATATATATAAAACTCTAAGGAATCAAAAAGAAGAAAATTAGAACTAATGGGAGTGAATTTACTGAGAATGTTAGATGTAATACCAATATGAAAAGCCAATTATATTTCTATATATTAGCAATGAGCCATTGGAATTTAGAATTTTAAAAAATTTCATTTATAATGTCATCAAGAAATACCAAATACTTAGGAATAAATCTAATGAAATACCATTGAGACCTCTACATTATAAGCTATGAAACATTGCTAAAAACACTAAAAATGACTATATAAATGGAGAGATATGTCATGCTCATTGATTGGAAGAATCAATATTAAGATTGTCCCTAAATAGATCTATAAAAATTCCTGCAGGTACTATTTTTCATAGATAAACTGAATCTAATATTTTCTTGGGATTCTATAGAATATAGAATACTGAAAGCAATATTGAAAAAGAAGAAGGTTGGAGAACCTATACTATAATTTCAGGACTTAAGATAAACTTATAGTAATTAACAGGATGTTTTAGAGACTATTCAGCTTCATATATTATTTGGATGACTCACAGGAGATACAGCTTACTCTTGTCAAGCTTTTAATAAATCTTGGATTTAATGTAGATTTCTGTATAAAAACAAAATAAAACTTGATTCCCTTTCTCATTCACCATACAAAGTTAATTTGAGACAAATAGTAAACCTAAATGTAAACACAGAACTAAGAAATTTCTAAAAGAAGATATAAAATAATACTTTTGGTCTTTTTAGGTACGAGAAGACTTAACTAAGTACATAGGAATGAACACTTTCCAACTCATTTTATGAATTCAACACTAATCTGATATCAAAATCTGACAAAAATACACTAGAATCAGTAGCAATTTTTAAAAATCCATTATTTAGATTTCAATAAAATTAAAAATTTATGATCATCAAAGACTTAAGAGAAATGAACATATAAGTTCTACCTGGTCTGTGGACTTTCTGTGGTCTTTCCATGCTTACCTTTTTCCATCTGGAGTCCAGTTGCCTAGCCATACCATCCTGCATTCTCTTCCATTGGGGATGGACCTGGGACAAGCCTCTCTGAGGGACAGACAATGGTTGCAAATTAGCTGGAGATGTTGGGGCATGTCTGTGTTCCATGTTGAAATATGTAAATTGATCCCAAAATATTCTTTTACCTCCAATCTTGCTTACACCTACTCTAGATAGGGAAACCAGATGGATGGTGCCAAATCTCCTGTACTTCTCAGGTATGCACTCTTATCAAGGTATTTAAGAACCCTTATCCTGGAATCGATTCCAGAAAAAAGCTTGCTGAAGAAATTGGGGTTCCAAAGTTAAGAATCCAAATTTGGTTTCAAAACCAAATTTTCAAAACCAGAAATGAAAGGGAAATTTTTTCTCTCTCATTCCCCCTTGAAATCCACCCTTTTCTTGGAGTGCAAGTTGAGCCCTCTGGAAGTAGTAAGCTGGTCTTCAGGAGGCAGAGACAAGTCCAAGAGACACTCCCCAACCCTGTTGACCCAATCTGTTTCTGGAGTACAGCATTGCTCAAGAACCGTGAAAATAAAACCAAATATTATTCTGCAATCATCATAGTAATAATTGATTTGGCAAAACTCATGGGTGTATGCCAAGCCCCCAAAGTGAAAGTTTATTGAAGAACAAAATATATACTGTCTCAATGAATCTCTCCACAGATTGCTTATTCAATACAGAAGGAAAACTGGTAAACTTTCAGTGGAGAAACATGGCAGACTCCACTTTAATCAAGTGATTGAAGTTCATATCACCTGTAACAATACAAACTGACATGAGGAGACTTCTGATATGATACACAAAGAAGGAGACAGTATCCGTTCTGTGGTATTACTGCAAGAAGTGCATAAACTTAACCACAAGGAAACACCAGGCAAGCAAAACTGAATGAGTCTCAAAATGAACGATTTGTACTCTTCAATGATGGATTGAATAATGCCAATAAGGATGGAGAGATAATATGCTAACTCAGGAAATATTTAGAAAGTATGCCTCCTAAAGAGATGTAGTATGTGCTACCAACAAAATGGGAAAAAGACACTCATTATGCCTAAATTTTCTCTCCAAAGATGCTCAAGAAACTGGTAACATTATTTCTTAGGAAGAGAGGTAGAGAACTGGTTTAGAAGACAGAAATGCTTTTTACTTTATTCTTGCTTTTTTATTTTAAATTTTTGTTGTAGTAGCATATATACAACTCAAAATTTCCTATTTTAATCACTTTCAAGTATATAATTCAGCAGCATTAATTATAACTGCAACATTGTGCTAACATCACCAACATCCATTACCCCAGCTTTTTAGCATCCTAAATGGAAACTCTGTACCCATTAAGCAATATCTGTCCCTTCCTCTCTCCCACATTATACCCTGGAAACCAGTAATCTGCTCTTGTCTTTGTGAATTTTGGTTATTCTAGCTATTTCATATAAGCAAACTCATACAATATTTATCTTTTTATGTCTGGCTTATTTCACTCAACATGCCATCTTCAAGGTTCGTTCAAGTTGTAATGTGTATCAGAACTTCATTTCCTTTAACACTTAATTATTATTCCATTGTATGTATATATCACATTTTGTTTATACAACATCAGAATGTTTATTCATTCAACTTAGAACACTTGGGTTGCTTTCACCTTCTGGCTATTGTGAATAATTGATGCTATGAATATTGGTGTACAAATTTGATATATACATCTCTATTGAGAGTGTCAATTGGTACAACCTCTGTAGAGAACTGTGACAGTATATTTCTACAACTTTATACTAGCTCTATCTTATGACCCCAAATTTCCATTTCTAAAAAATTGCCAATTAAAAGCTAAGTCACAGCTTACTTTCCTGTAAAAATGAGAAATAGTTTTCTCTATCTTATTTTAAAATGTTTTTATATGTAATAAAAAATTACACACTATTTAGGATAGAACTGCTGTCTTTTAGGAGGTAAGAGAAATGGGTGAAGGAAAGGGGATTAAATAAATACCTAGAAGTGTTTCATGGACCTACGATGTTCATCTGCCATGGACAGAGGAAAATGATTAACTTAACTTTCTGTACCTGAGTCTAAAAGAAAAAAAAATTGCAAGACAATGGATATAAAAGGTATTTGAAATTTCATATACTTCATTTGGTCAAATGCAACTTTAAATGTGTACTTATGATCATTGCCACTTTTATCCTTCCCCTGCACATATGGTTCATCACTTCTTCACACTAAATTCATAATGGTTTTTCAAAATTTAAGAACAATGCTAGGAAAATGATGGGACAAACCATGTGACTATTATGAAGATTAACATAATTAGAACCTTTATAATAACTCTAACTTTCTTAGAATTAACTGACCAGGAACCCAAGATTTTCAACACTGGTTTTGTATTGTACCATCACCTGTATACACATACACCCGTAACACATAAATATATTATAAAGAAGCTATGCCTTGTTCCCATCCCAGACTAATTAAAACAAAATCTCTGAGTGCTAAACTCCAGGCATGGATAGGTTTTAAAACCTGCTTAAGTGACCCAAAGGTGATGCCACAAGGAACACTAGGTTAGATAAAGTTGTAGGATTGAGAGTTTTATTCTGCTGCAGAGGATATAGAGACTGCTCATTTGTGTTCCTCTTAGAAATACAGTAGTTTTGCAATTATTGTACTGATCAGAGGTCAACTTTTACACTTCATTCTTTGCAGGGAGGATCATATTTTTAGGCTAAAAGTTTTCTAATTTGACTTGTTTTTATCCCAGCTGGTTTGTTAATTAGATACAGGTTTCTAGTCTCCTTTACTGTAAATCATAATTCCGTTATCAGCCAAACCACATTCTGCCTGAGATGATTTCTCCAATGACTTTAATCCCCCTTTTCAAATCCATGAAATAAAGAGCCTTCCAAACTAGAGAATGAGTAGTCATTTGGGCTAAAAGTGACTTTCAGTTTATATTTCAGATATTCTAACCCACTGTAAAAGTTTGATTAAAAATGAGCCAAGGCTTTTTAATTAATTGTGTACAGAAAGTTGACAAAATTCTACTGGGAGACATTTCTAATAATCCATGCATGTAATGTGGTAGAAATTGTTTATAAATATAAATGAATTGAAAGGTTTATAACCCTAAAACAATAGACAATGAGAAATCAAACCATGGTTGGCAAACTCACAATTAAATTCTCAGTTAGTAAATGGCTTACTTGAGGATTCTGTTTTATCTTTATTTTCCAATATGTTCCTGGAAGCATAGAGAAGAGAAAAATCTCAACTAGAGCTTGAAAGAACCCCTATAGAGACTACATTAAATACATATAATTTTAATAACTTTTGATTGGTTTGAAGATCCTTGACTGCATAAAAAACATGCTTCCTTTCTCTCCCACTTTTACTCCCTCCCTTTTTCTCTTTCCATATACTCTACCTAAGAAGTTAGGAAGGACTAAAAATAATTCAGTGAAACAGGCAGAAGTCAAGCAGAATACAGAAGATAAAAGGAAAATTAGATGGAACAAGGAAAGTGGACAAACTTTACAAAAGAGTTAAAAAAGAGATAAAGAAACAAAAAGGAAGGAAAGCCATAGTAAAATGAATAAATTCATCATATATTATGCTGCATTTAGCAATTGCAATTTCAGTTGATGCTGTCAACTTGCTAAGTAACTATAAATACGTTGTTTTATTGAGTACAAGTGTGGATAGGAGAAGAACATGGGTAACATTTAGCCAGGATAAATGTAAAAGTAGTGCTAATCACGTTTCTATATTTCAGGATATGTCTCAGATTATGTTTCAAGGACTTGATGATCCTTCTAAATGAAAAAAAAAAAAACTTGTGGCTTTTGAGGGGAAATTCTTTTCTGAAAAAGAGATTGATTTTGTTTGTGTGGTATTTGTGTATCTCTACTCTTCACTTTTCATGTTGAATATTTTATAGAACAAGGAATACAATTTATTTTTAATAGTAAGTCTAGATATGTTTTCTAATACTTGGATATGAAAGAGTTCACTGATCATAAAATTATCTGATAGTCTTATAATACAAGTGGATTCATCATTCAGTTTAATTATCCAAAAGTAAGCAAGTGAGTTTGCATTAAAACTTAACTCTTTAAAATTACTTCTTATATTTTATTTTATCTTCTTCAAAATTATATCCGGAAAGAAGTGCAGGCAGTGTTCACTAATTTCGTTATCAGTGAAAATATAATGTGTCTCTTCTGCCTGGCATTATCTGACAGCTGAAGACACCTGCAGTAATATGTGCTACAAGGCAAATATTTGCAGTTCCTTGATCTTAAGAATTGTCTGGACTACACCTTGCAGAACCTAAAAATCTTTTTTAGATATATAGGGTCAGAAATACAAATTGGCAAATAAGAATGTTCAATTCTGATAAAATAAATATTTATTCATGTAGAAAATATATTAAGAATATTCCTTAAGAGTGTTTTCTTATGAATCATAAATAGTAACACATGAAACATAAATTGCGTAAGATGTTTCTAAATTTTAAGAGGTCCTTGTAATTAACAAATAGATAAATGCTTGATTTTTTATCTCTCTAATATTGTATATTCTCTGCAGTATCTCTATAAAATTTTTCTGTTCATTTTGTTTCACTGTATGCTATATAAGATAAATTATACTCCCCTAGATGCATGTACAGAATTATTTTTTGTTTGGGAATGTGGTCCAGCCTTAGTCTATATTTAAATATTTAAAGAGGTACTGTGTTTTAACTCCTGCTTAATTTTAATTTGAGGCTGTAAACACTACATTTATGGCCGCTGAAGACTAAAACCTAATTTCCCATAAACAATGTAATTCAGTGTTGGTTAAATTGTTTTCTTCCAACACTAGCTGCACAGAATGCAGCACTTCCCAGCGCTATGTTAATACATAAAAGATAAAAGTGTTGTTAAAAGACTGGCACAAGTAGGGTCAATATTTCTTATTTAGCAATAACTTTGAACTATTTCCCAATAGAACTTTAAAATCTCATTTTAAAAATATATCTTTGACAGAATGCCATCACGCCTTGAAAAAAAAAAGCTAGTGATAATATTTTCTAAGGAGGGACGGTATTTTCTATTCCGGTTTACAGAGTTAAGTTTACTTATGAAACAAGTTTCTCAGCAGTCAAAACATTTATTTTTTTCCCCATATCTACCTATTTATTTAATTAAAATTTGTTTTCTTCCTGGAATAGTATAGTGTTATATATTCGCTGAGACTCTTCTATTTACAATAAACTTGGTGGTTAACTTTGTGTAAGAAAAATAGCTTTATAGGATATAAATTTTAGGGGTCACATTATTTTCCTTAAACACTGTAGCAGTTTATCCTTTCTAGTCTCATGCACATGGTAGTAGCATAGAAGTCTAAGGTGTGGTTTTCAGACTGTTTTCACTGCATTTACTTGTACCATTCAGAAATAAAATAACTGGACCCGTACATTCAATCTATGTGCTTTATTTCCGTATAGATTATATACATATAATACTACTATAGTAACATATTATGCCCTTTATAAAACAAACCAAATAGAAACTTGAAAGAATGAGATAAAACAAAACAAGCATTCAAAGTTTTACAAAAATCGTTTTGCAAATCATTATGGTCTGGATGACCACATTTTAAATATCTTGGTTATTAATAGTTCAATGGTGAATTAGTTAATATTCTAGGGCAAAATATACACATGTAATTCAAGAGAAAAAAATGTGTAATACAGTCTTCTTAATAATCTGAATATTTGGGCCAGCTTATCAGGTTTTGACCTCATAAATGTTGATCTGGGAGTAGTATATATTTTCCCCTACATTTGATGTTTATTTCCAAATAACATCAAATGTAGTATATTTTGAGTGTTAAAATTAGGTACAGCATTTAGGTTGGCTGATGCTATAACTAGACTGTCTGGGCTGGATGCTTTCTACTTACAATTACTAGCTGTATGGTCTTGGGTAATTATTATACTCCTGTACACCTTGATTTCCTAATGTGTAAAATAGCAATAGTATTTGTTCCTACTTATAGAGTATTAAATGAAATTAATACATGCAAAGTGCTATATCTGACATGTAAGGAATGTTCAATAAATATTATATATTATTGCTCATTACTATTTTATTTTCTTGAATCTGTGATACCTTTATATGATTCACTATTATTGTATGGACTACCAAGGAAAAAAATTCTGCCAATGAAACTATAATGAGATGTTTTATCACTTAATATTTGCATTTTTTACTTATAGAAAGAGCTCTTCTATAGTTACTTATGTGTAGATTGGTATCATATATCCCTCTTATGCGTATAAAAAGAAGATATAAGTGAAGGAAATTGGAGAAGGTGCTTCAAAGCTTTTTAACCTAAAAGGTCCAACTCTTGTGAATAATGTTTAACTCAGCATCATTGATGTCCATATATTTTCCAACTATATCATTCTTGCAACCATCAAGGCTAACACTAGTGCTGCTTTTTTAAAAGAGTGTTACATTATCGTCCCTGATTTCTTCCACTCATTGTGCAAATGCTGATGAATGATATTAATGAAATTCCTTAATTTCCCCTCCTGGTGTCTAGCAAAGGTTTCCAGATAACAACCAACATTTATATATTCTTCTCAGGTGGTACTTGAAGAGTTGTAGCTGTCCAGTCATGTCACTGGAAATAACAACCTTATTCTTTCTGCTCCTGGTCCAACAGCAATCTTAAGACATCATTGATTGTAGAAATATGTAAATATGTTAAAATATGTGAAAAAAGAGCTTTAGAATAGTGAAATTCACTATTATACTTCTGACCTATTTTCACGTATTCCATTACTTCATCTATGCAGTTTGGAGGTGGAGTGAATTATCTGATTAGTCAATTATGGAAAGAAACATTGATCATGCCAAGTTTGACTTCTTCCTTTTTTTTTTGGCAATCTGCTTCTCCCCAAGGAGACAACACTTTGCTTTTTCCCAAGTGAGAACTTCTTAGTCCAACACTATCAGTGCCTTGATCGGTTAATCTGCCAAATGCACATCGGCAGATTCATTTGATTTTGAATGAAATGCACATTGGCTCTTACAGTGTTGTCATATTCCATCTACCACCTATTTATTTAAGTTATATTTTATTATTATTATCCTTAATCAATGATTTCCTTGCAGGGTTTTTTTTTTGTGTGTGTGTATAGGGAGACGAGTCATGTCTGTTTTGTGAGGATAAGTTTAATAAAAATTGGACAATTCTGGGCATACAGAAACACAAATAAAAGATGTCTCCATTATAACTCCTCCTTTTAGCATTTCCTAATTCCTGACAAATACTAGTCCTGAGGATTTGGGGATGAGAAATTAAATTCTTAGAGTTTTAGGACATATTCTAATCATAAGTTGCCATTTATTTGGGTATTTTAAAATAGTAATGAGTTAAGGATAAACAGTGAATCATTTTTTCTGAAAAGTCTGTGCTACATATTCAGAGGTTTTCTGTAAAACAAATATAAAATGTAATAATAGAAAAATGTTATGAGCTGATATACGATATGGTTATATATTTCAATAACATGTAAAAATATCCCTACTTGATTTAGATATTCAATAAAGAAAATATCAAAGAAATAGACAAAATAAATGGCAAATAAAATTATTTAAAAGTGAAATATAATGCCAAATGTACTTAATATTTCAAAAGTTAGTATCTTTGAAATAGAATTTTAAAATGTGAAAGTATCAATTACCTTAACTGATGTTTGTTTTGTGACAGATATTCTAGGGTTAGAGAAATTTCTTCCATTTTTTTTTTCTTTTTTTGACATTGGTTGAATTGTCAAGAAGACCTACAAAACCTCTTCAGTTTGGATGTTAGGTTATGTTAGGTCCCATGTTGCTTAGTATCAGCTCATTTTCTGTTTGAAAGATGAAAATTGTTTTTTGTTCTTTCCATGAATCATTTTGTTTTTGAGGTATTGCTTTCAGTAATACACATTTTAGATCAGTTTCTGACTTCCTGTTGGAGTATTCCACATCAACATTAATGCCTTCATCTCTTTGCATTTCTTCTGTTAAAATATTTGCAAAGAACTATGGTCTATAGTGAATATTCAAACAGTGGAAAATATCACCAATTCCTGAATACTGCAGATTCCAATTCCTGGTCTTCAGTAAGAAGCCAATTTGATATTTGATATTTGAACATTCCTGTCAATATATGTTAATAATAGATTTTATTGTCTATGGTTCTGGTAGATTGAAGTGGATTTCACTCTTGAACCCAGAATCTGATCATTTGACTTTTAAAAAAAAATTGTATTTAATAATTTGGGTCAGACATTCATTTTAGGTATTGATTTCATATCCTAGGATGACATAAACAGTTGGAATCCTTCTTGTGACCTAGATGCATTATCGAAAGTAGCAATTTCTGAGAAATGAAAGGTTTTCATAAGAGAAGGGATCTATTTTAGAATATTTAGAAAAAAGTAGATACTTTTTTGCCAACTGCACCTTCTTCAGTAAGAACTGATGTTTATAAAATCATTCATGATGCTTTACCTCTTGTATCCTCAGTTATTAAGAAAGCAGTATTAATTTTGCATACTTTTCATCTAAGCCAGGACATACTCCGAATGCATTTTGAGAGATTTGAACATTTGTTAAAAATCCAGGACTACCTTCCATGGCTAACTATCCTTCATTCTTGTTATTTGAGGGTGTATTGCTTGAATTTAGGATGTGCTTGACATATAAATTGTCTTAAATCAATTTATTTATAATCAATATTGTATAGAATGATATTTTGTACATTCTTTAACTATGTTGATATCTATATAAACATAACATATATAAATTATATATATATATTTAAATTACTCATGCCTCCTGAAGGGAAAGAATCATATTTTTGCTATTACTACTCTTCACTCACTGCATTAAATTTGATTATTACTAATGAGCATTCAATGCACTTTCTTTTTATTTATAACACAATTTTATAATGAATGAAAAAAGCTTATGACTTTACCATAAATTAGGCAGAAAATAAATTTAATCAGAATGTTCTGCTCCCCAAGGATTCTGGTTAATCAAGATTTTGCTGTTTCTAAAGCAAAGGAATTTGAGAGTGCCATATATGATAGTTATTTTTTTACCCTAAACTTGTCCACACCTCCGTGACTAACCTGTGATGAATTCTGAAACTCTCCTCAGGATTATGTTCATGTCTGTTCATGGAGGCATGACAAGGTTTCAGGGAGAAAAAATGATAACCAAATGTTATACATTCTAATTAAATTTTTGTTGTCCTCTAGACTAGGTAATAATAATATATCTGCAAGAAGTAGGAAATTGAGTATAAAACTAAAAGGCTAATGGAGTCTTTGTAAAAATTTATAAACACTTTCCAGCTAAATACAAATTCAGGATGTTAGGCTGTATCTAATTTTATAGGTCCAACATTTGCTTAGACTCCTGCTGCCTTACGATCTGAGATCATTGCATTATCAGATAAAAGAGCATGGGTGATCAATTTAGAATTATAGAATTCCCAGTTTTCATTAATGAAAGAAGTATTCTTCCCTATGTGTATTAGAGTGTCTTCAAGCTGTGTCTCATTAGTTTTTCATTCCTGGGTATTGTTGTTGTTCAATTTTTTAAAAAGGGAACCAATTAGGCCACAGTTGGCTAATTTGGAGAAAGTTCTTAGCAACCTTTCAGAAGCATGCTACGAATTTACCTGTCATTCTGTCAAAATGTGAGTCAGTGAACTGTAGGTAATGGCCGCATTCACTCTTCAGAGCAGCGAGGTGGAAATAGATAATGGACATTATGTAGGCTCTTTAAAATAAAGACAGACAACTCACAGATGATAAACCGTATAATTTGAAAATACCCCCAAAAGTTTGGCATATAGCCCTTCGACTGCCATCCTCTAATATGGACATAACTTCTCATTGATCATTTACTTTGACTTTAATGTATTCTTCTACTTTTGTCTAGCCCTATTCATCTTTATTTGCTCATGAGAATTTTCATGATTGCCTATCATGTTGCTATCATAAGCCAAGCTTTTAAATTATTTACTTATTTCACAATTCCACAAAATCAAGAAAATGCATACTCACATATATACATATATACAAACATATGTATATGCGTAACATGTAGGCACACATGTGTTGTACATACATATATATACATATATATACACGTTTATAAACTTGTCCTCTTATCATTTAATTATTGGTTGAAGTACAGAAGTACTGTGGAGACATTTGACATTCTCCAAAATGAATCACCTTCCTTAATTTTTTTATTATGAAAATGGTTCTCTTGTGGAAGATAACTTGTGAACGGGATGTCTTTTAATATGAGAGACAAAATGAAACTAGACATTTCTTAATGTAATTGCACTTGGCTACAGAATTTCTCAAATTTTATTTAGGACACATATTTACCTGTCTACTTAATCGATTTGTAGATCCTATAATTTATTTATTTATTAAACAAGTATTTATTGCAAACCTATCATATGGATTTGTCATATTTCAAATTTGGAAAGAGAGAGATGGCTGCAATCCTGAATGCATGAACATCAGCTTTCCATATAATCAACCCAGAGAAAAAGTGCAAATGTGCAGTGATTTTTAAATAAAGATTTTTCCTCTAAACTTTAACTTTTTTGTTGAACCTCTGCTTCTTTTAAGCTTGCTTAAACTAATTTATATAACAGGAATATTCCTCTCTAGGGCGACTGGACATTTATTTTTTCATGAATTGATTAAGGATCAATTATAATTTTTGATAAGGACTTTTATTTGCCTATGGCCTTTAATCAAATAGCATATGTGTTGGCCTTGCATTATGGGGCAAAATGACAGAAGACATGTGAATAAAAGTGCATTACTAAAAGACCTAGCAAAGGTAGGAGGTTTTATTTAAGCAGTATTACAAGGAATGACTTTGCTAATTATATTTCTCTATTTGGTATTCTGCTGTTTCCTCTATTTCTCTTACTCCATATGTGCATATGAATATATTCTTCTAGGTTTTTGTTAGTGTGTAATATATGCATTCAATTAATAAGAATCCAACTGTCTAAGCTTTTAGAAAAATGTCATTCTTTTTATAGTTAGAGAGCAATCTAATATAAAGCCATTGTATTATACATGCATATTTTCTTTACCATGTAACTTTTCTTTCCTACCTCCCATCCCTTTATCCTTTTGCACACTGTTCTAGGAAAATTAGTTCATTATATGAACACCATGCCTGTTCTGTTTCCTGGTCACATTTGCTTTTAGGTCTAAATAAATAAATCTTTAAACTCTTTGATGAAAGATTTTCATCCTAAACTAATTTTAATCCTGGAACCAGTACAAAGTTTTTTTTTTTACATGGGCAGGGAAGGCACCGGAAATTGAACCCAGGTCCTCTGGCATCACAGGCAATACAAAGTCTTTTTGATAGAATATTGTCAGTAAAATACCCACATACGTCGACACAATATAGACAGTTAAAGTAATCATGAGTATTAAGTTACTGTCCCACAGCTCTGGCATGGAATCTTTAGGTGGCAATGTGGTTCCAGCAGTAAATTATTTAATATCAAAGAGAATTCAGTGAGATTTAAGGATAAACAGCTTTGCCCATTAATTTTGCCTTTTTTTTTCATAATTATAACTTATATTTATAGGCCTTATTCTATCTAACAGAATTTTTTCTCATATATTACTTCGCATTTTTCTATGAATCTACAAGCAAATCAGCCATTGTTAGTCCCTTCAACAGATGGCAAAAGTAAGGTTCAGAGAAATTAAGTGGTTTTCACAAGGTAATATGGACAGTAAAATTAGGAATAGCACTGGAATTCAGCTATTTCGACAGCTACTTAGCATCTTATCTCCAACTTGCTACTCTCTCTTTAGGGAAGCTCATGGAAGAGGTGAGCTCTAGAAAGTAAAACTCTCACTTCCCTTACCTACATTATGCTGCTGACTATTTTCTCTCCTGTTTTGAAAGTTGTACATTCCTGTGGGGCAGGGATGGCAGCATCACTTTTTTTGTTTCGCATTTTAATTTCTTATTTATATAAATAATATATGAATGTTTTGTTATGAAATATTAAAAGTATAAGGAACTATGTAGAGATTAATAGTGGAAAATGTCACTTTAAACAAACCATGGCATACTCTCTACTCACGTGACCCTCACTGTCCACTTTTTTTTCTAGATGTAATGCATTTACCTATTTTGGGTTTATGCATCCAAACTTTTTCTCAGTCAAATTATATATGTATTTAATATTTTATAAATCCTACTAGATTGTCTGAGAAAATGAATGCCTGGTATTCTGCAAACTGTGAATTACTAGGTTTTATCAATATTTCAAATTCTGACATTCTAAAATTCATATTTAATTATTTTAATCTTCATTTTTTGGAGGTTGATAGATGTTTTTCTAGTTTGCTAGCTGGCAGAATGCAATATACCAGGAACAGAATGACTTTTAAAAAGGGGAATTTAATAAGTTGCTAGTTTATAGTTCTAAGGCCAAGAAAATATCCCAAGTAAAACAAGTCTATAGAAATGTCCAACCTAAGGCATCCAGGGAAAGATACCTTGGTTCAAGAAGGTCGATGAAGTTCAGGGTTTCCCTCTCAAATGGAAGGGCACATGACAAACAGAGTTCCTCTCTCATCTGGAAGGGCACATGGTGAACACGGTGTCATCTGCAAGCTTCTTCTCTTGGCTTCCTGTTTCATGAAGCTCCCCAGGAAGCATTTTCCTTCTTCATCTCCAAAGGTCATTGGCTGATGTACTTCTGCTTCTCATGGCTATGTCGTTCTGCTCTGCCCTCCCTGAATCTCCCATTCTCCAAAATGTTTCCTCTTTTACAGGACTCCAGAAACTTATCAAGACCCTCCCAAATGGGTGGAGGCATGTCATCACCTAATACAGTTTAACAACCACTCTTGATTAAAGCACATCTCCAGGGAGATGATCTGATTACAGTTTCAAACATACAGTATTGAATGAGGATTATTCTGCCTTTATGAAATGGGATTTAGATTAAAACATGGCTTTTTTAGGGGACATACATCTTTTCAAACCAGCACAGATGTGTATCTGTTCTTTGGGAATTCATATCCTTTTTTTCAAATTATTTGTGAGTTTTAAAATGTACTATTCATTTATAGGAACTTTGAGTATTAACTCCTTGATTGTTGCAAATATCACCCTCCATTTTGGATGCTTTGCTTAATTTTAGGATTCCTTGCAATAAAAAAAAAAATTTTAAAGGACCAAATATGTCCAACTTTTCTTCATGACATTTGAGTCTTGTATATAACTTAGGACAGAATCCCTTCCTTAAGATGATAAAAATATCACCCTATAATCAGAAAATATAAGTTTAAGTTTCAAAAATTTTATCCAAGGGATTTATTTGCATGTATGGTATAGAGTGACAATACATTTTTTTCTCCAAATCAATAACCAGTAATCTCACCACCAATAGTTGAATAGATCCATCTTTACTTTCTAAAATACCTTATGTGTCATAATATACTAACCATATTTTTATCTGCACCAAAATAATTTTACATCTGCCCCCTATTTTCCTTTGGGGAAATCACTTGCCCCATGGAAACGCCATTTATTCTGATTCAAAGATTGTTCCTGGGATTGACATGTGATTTAAGCAGGGCCAGAGATTTCCATAAAATGATATAATCTATGTTTCTATAGTAAAGGAGATGCTGAGTCTTTTCTGTATTATGTATCTATTATATTGCCTATGAGTATGTTGGCTATTACTCGTGATTTTGAAGATCTGATATTTTATACCTTGCTGCACTCTAAATTAAGTTCTAAAATATTTTCATTTGATTCTCTTGAATGATTATAAAGAAAAAATAGATTTTCTAAGTAATGTCAGTTTAGTATTTCTCTTCCAATATTTATAATACATTATTTTTTCTTGTCTTACTGTGTGGGTTTATCTCTTCATTATATTTTTCAGTGCCCCAATAATCATGACATCCTGAATTCTTGGTGAAATGAAAATATTTATGTAAAGTCTCTCTAATTATTTTCTGTTTATCAATTTTTAATTTAAAACACCACAAGATATTTTTATTTATTTATTTATTTAAAACACCACAAGATATATTTCCATGCATATATTCTTTACCATGTAACTTTTCTTTTCTACCTTCCATCATTTTATCCTTTTGCACACTGTTCTAGGAAAATTAGTTGGATTGATAGTCCATCCCACTTTCAGATTGTGCCCTTCAGCTTATGTGAAATAAGAAATGAGTTATTGATGATCCATGAGCTCTTAATCATTACCTTTTTGACTACGGCAAGACCTGACTAAAGTTTCTTAGTTCCATTTGTAAGGACTCAAATGTATATTAGTAAGAGGCTTTTTTTTATGTGTCCCTGGGCTAATACCGGGATTCTGTGATGTAAGAAGCAGAATGGAGTTTCCCGTAATAGTAATTGCTTATGATAGGCATTATGAAGACACATGATTTTCTGCATATAGCACTTGAGAACTAAGGATCACATTATCAATACACAACAAAAGACGGTGGTGCGACGGTGGCTCAGTGGCAGAGTTCTCACCTGCCATGCTGGAGATCTAGGTTTGATTCCTGGTGCTCTGCCCAGGCAAAAAATAAAAAAAAAATGGAGGAAACAGCATTGGAGCATTTGATGTTGTTAATCCACTTTCAATATATACTGTAGAGCTTTATCTCCACACTTCATCCCAGGCAATCCACCTCATTCTGTAAAAATAGTCTTGTGTTTTTCTTCTTTGTATTCGCAGACATATTGATACAAATCAGGCATTGAACAATCATCTGGTCTATATAATAATAAATAAATTATGGAGCAAAAATGGTAGAATGACAGAACACTTTAGAAAATTATAATAAATAGGGGTTTTATTAGCAAGGGTGGTGGCTATAATGTTAGAAAGTAAAATAGAATGTTTAAAAAAGTTAGACTGGTTATAGTTAAGAGATATATATGGTAGACATTTTTAGAATAATTTCTGCCACCAATTCTACAAAGACTATCTAAAATGCTCACAGACAAAAAAAAAAAAAAGACTTCTGCAGAAATTTGGCAATGTAATTCTCCCAGGAATCTTGTTAGTTCTTGTGTGGAGTGTTTAAGTGGAAGGTAACTTTTTCTAGAATGTAAGCTCTTACTTTGTCCAATTATATCCTATACATCATGAACTATTTTAAATCTCTGTTCTCAAGTGATTTGGGAAATATGTAAAGCTGTGCACACACATTCATCTCCCTACAGCTGGGGCGCTGGGTGCTCTAGCCTGTACCTAGAAATCAGGACACCTAACTCCTTAGCATCAAGTTTATAGTAATTGGATAGGCCAACCAGAGAAATCCCATCTCTCCTGTTGTGACCTCCAGAGATATTTCTTTAGCAGTTTAACTTAGTTGAGAAAATTCTAGCATATACTTCTGGACTGGTTTCTCTACTTTAGCATCAACACCTACATAGGAAGACCTCATTGCCAGTCTGTTTATGGATCAGAATACAGAATTTCTTCCTTCCCACTTCCAGGTCTCCTGTGACTCTCGACAAAAAATATTTGATTATCCACTTCTTCCAGAAACTGTTACCTATCCGTCTTCATTAAAAAATGGACAGCCAAAGTGTCTTTCAGGATTCTACCCAGAAGTCTCTTTCTTGAGACTATTAAGATCCTTCAGCCACCAATCTTCCTTTTCTTACAACTATAACTGACTCTGACACTTCTTTCCTTGTAGGGTTGAAAAAGAAAAAAAAAAGACGGTGCAGAATGAACTTAGCAACAAAAACAACAGGATTACATCTAAGCCATGATATTTCACTACTCCACTCCCATCTGAGAGTAAACAAGTGATGAACTCCATATCCTTAAAAGTTAAAGAGTTCTTCTCCAACAGTGATTCTGGAAGAATATATGAACACACTGTGCTCTGAGGAACTTTAATTAATTAAATTAAAGGCCATTATATTGTGTAAGATTTGATGAGAAAAGTTAGAAGACAATTCTCAATCTTTATTTCAAGTAAATAAAAAAATGTCAACTAGCTTAATTCCTCATACTACACCTAACTTCTCTCGAACTATATACTTTTCAGTACTACTGCAAGAAGGCAAAATTCTCTTTTCATCAGGATCATATTTCCTCCCCTATACCTCAGAGTAGATACGCCTTTTTACATTTAAAGAGATTTAAATCCTGAAAATGGTCTTTGTGCTTCTGGTTTCTTAATTTCTTAAGTGCTCTTGGCAAACTAAAAGACACTTTGTTACTTAGGGATAACCCAGATGTGACCGTAACAAGAAGTAGTTGAGAGCTGAGAAAGCATTCTGGACAATGGAATAAAAATTACCACATAAAGCTCTGAGGTTTGGAGAGTAAATCAGTGATACTCTCCTTACTAAGTGAGAACTTTATTGGCTGGTATTTGAATTAGGATCTTCTAACAAATTTAGCAGCAATATAGAGAAAGATGTGTTGAAGTCACTAACTTAAAAACACTTATTTTGCTTCCAAAACTTATTACTTGAAATAACCCTCATATGATTTCTGTAAATGCTACTATGCCTATAAAATAATTAATATTTATTTGCAAGTTGACTCACCATTAGCAGCTTCAAGCGAGACTAATTCATTCAGATTGTAACTGAGTATCTCCTTCACATTCCTGAAAATGTTGAAGTTAAAGTGACTTGGCACTTCCCGTCATTGCTTTCAACTTTACTTAGGGGGAATCCTTTGAACTAGTGATGTCTTTATGTTGATAGTTAAGATTTACTATCCACAGAATTATTACGGATTTTAACCTTTCCTGTGTCTTAACTGATTTTTTACTTGACATTCATAAAATCGTATAAATTTCCTAAGTAATGCTCAGGAGGAATTTCCCAGTGGAAAAACTAAACAACCATCTAGGTATCAAACTCATTATCTTCCAATTATGTAACATAATTTAGATATGTCATAAGTTTTTCCTTCAAAATGTATAATGTACTACTATCTTGAAAAGTTAATTACTTTTCTGAAATTTGGACAGCCCTGTTGACATATCTACTAAGAAACATTTTTTAGTACTTGTAGATGAGTAGCTATTCCCTTCTTTCTTTCCTCCCTCCCTCTCTCCCTTTCATTTATTTTGCATTAAAAATAACACCAGATAGTTAGGATTTTTAACCTTTAAAAATATTTTGATTATGCAGTGTAAGCATAGGCAATGTCTGATTGAAATCTATGTGACCTTTATTTTTTTTCTTAGATGATATGATGTCCTTGTTTTTTGCTTTTAAAAAATACTGCATACACTCGGGTTCAGTTCCTGGTGCCTGCCCATGTAATTAAAAAAAAATACTGCATACAAACAATTTTGGAAGCTTTAAAGAAAATTGTTTTGCATTCATACAATAATAATAGTGAGAGAAAAATTATCAAATTTTAATTCAGGGTATCTATATAGTACTCTCTGTATATGGCCTTGTGTCACCTAACATTTCCTTTGTCTCAGTATTTGTCAATTATGAAATGAGGAGGTGGAATGAGTATTATGATTTGCTCAGTTTTAAAATCAGTTGAATTAATATATCAAATAGTTAATGATTAAACTATGTTACTAAGTATTGAAGTTTGTGCATCTTATAAAATATTTGACTTAAAATTTCTTCTCCATGTTAGTGGATATGAGACAAGCTACTTAAACCACAGGTTATAAAGCATGCATGCTATATTCAACATGGGATCCTTTAATTCCAGGTCAATGTTTTAACAAAATATGATGGAACCATCAAAGATACTAACTATTGTCCTGATTTTACAGACAAAAAAATTGAATCAAAGCTCAGTAGATGGGAGACCTGGGACTTGAATGGAGATAACTGCTACACGCTTTAACTGGTTATGGGACAATATATGAAAATTCATAATCCTGGAGTATTTCACACAAAAATGAAGAGACATCTACCTGGACCCAAATTTAAAACCCAACTTAACTGAGTAGAAACAGTTACATTGATCAATTTTCAAATACTGAGCCAATTTTCCTTTCCTGGCATGGTATTTAATAATATATAATTGAGAGATAAAACTTTTATTGTCAGTAGCAGTAATGAGGTCATCTCTACCAAAATGTCAGTTGAAACCACAAATGGAGCTGAAACTCCCTCTCCTGACCATCAGTAATAAGGATTTTCATGCCCAAATTGTCCAGAGAGGCAAAATAGGGAGCCTGAACTTCTACCTCCATGAGACAGTAAATAGGCAGCACCACCCCTGCCCTGACTGGAACAATGTCCATAAAGCCAGATAAAACAAAGTTTAAATAAAATCCAGAGTCTCATAACATAATACAAATGTGTCTGCATTCCTATAAAAAATTATCATCATACAAATAAACAGCACAATTTCAAACCAAATGAAAAAAAGTAAATCAATAAATGCCAACTTCAAGATTACAGATGTTAAAATTATCTGAAAAAATTTTAAAGTAACCATGATAAAAATACTTCAACAAGTATTTATGAACAATGCTTGTAACAAATGAAAAAAAAAAAAGGAAGCCTCAGCAAAGAAACAGTAGATACAAAGATGAAATAAATGGGAATTGTAGAACTGAAAATGACAATAACAAAAGAAGTCCTTGGTGTATGAACTTCATGGCAGAATGGAGAGGATTGAGGAAACAATCAGTGAACCAGATTATAGAATAATAAAAATTACCCAATTTGAGCAACAGAGAGAAAATAAAAATCCACACACCAAAATGAACAGATTCTCAGGGACCTGCGGGATTATAACAAAATTTGTAGCACTCATGTCAGAGGAGGCCCAGACAGAGAAAAGAGATAGGGCAGTGCTGAAAAGTACTCAAAAAACAGAGGCTGAAACATTCTCCTATTTGCAAGATGCATGAGAAATGAGATGAATCAACGAGATGTGTGAATTCCAGAGAGAATTAACCCAAAGAAATCCACACCAAGACATATCATAATTAAACTTCTGAAAACTAAAAACAAAGAAAAACTTATCTTGAAAGCAGCCAGAAAAAAAAGTAATAACATCTTACTTCTAGGGAAAAATGATTAGAATGACAATGGATGTCTCATCAGAAACTATGAAGGCAAGAAAGAAGTATCATTAAAGTTTTCTGGTACTGAAAGTAAAGTGCAATTAATCCAGAAACCTATACCCAATAAAAAGTCCAATAAATGTAAGAGCAAATAAAGACATTCTCAGATGAAGGAAAACTAACAGAATTTGTCACTAGCAGACATACCATAAAAGAAATGCTGAAGGAACTTCCCTAAATATAAAGGACATTAAAAAAGAAGAAACAGGTGCACGAGAAAGGAAGAAAGCATGGTTAAGGAAAAATAGGTGTAAATACAATGGGCTTTCCTTCTTCTGAGTTTGTAAAATTATGTTTGATGGTGGAAGAAAAAATATAACAATATCTGATGTAGTTCCAAATGTATTTAGAGAATTTATCCAAGACAACTCTATTATAAATGGCAAATGGTAATGGTGGTGATGGTATGTAAAGGGAAGTAATGTCTTTATACTTCACTGGAACTGGTAAATGACAATCCAAGGAGCCAGTGATAAGTTATATACATATAATGTAATAGCTAAGCAACCTCTTAAAATATAAACATAGAGGATGGGCTATCGTGGCTCAGAAGGCAGAGTTCTTGCCTGCCATGCTGGAGACCTGGGTTTGATTCCCAGTGCTTGCCTATGCAAAAAAAAAAAAAAAAAAAAAAAAAAAAAAAAAAAAAAAAAAAAAAAAAAAAAAAAAAAAAAAAAAAAAAAAACCAAAAAAAAAAAAAAAAAAAAAAAAAAAAAAAAAAAAAAAAAAAAAAATAAAAAAACCAAAAAAAAAAAAAAAAAAAAAAAAAAAAAAAAAAAAAAAAAAAAAAAAAAAAAAAATATATATATATATAGAGAAATGAAAACACAAACAGAAAACAAAAGTTATAAAGACAGACTTTAGTCCCAACATTAATAATTATGTTAAATTTAAATGTCTACATATACCAATTAAATGGCAGATATAAGTAGCCTGGATTTAAAAATCTGCTTCAGATCAAAACATGAAGAAAGTTAACTGACACTAAGAGGGATATTATAGAAGATGAAAAGGTCCAACAACCAAGAAGACAGGCAATCCTACATGCATGCACACAAAAAGCACTAAAAACAATAAAAAGACAGGCAACCAAATTAAAAATGGGCAAAAGACTTTAATGGACACTTTTCCAAAGAGGAAATGCAAATGGCTAATAAGCACATGTAAAGATGCTCAGCATCACTAGCTAATAGAGAAATGCAAATGAAATATTGCACACCTACTAGAGAGGCCACGATCATAAAAACGAAACTTAAAGTGTTGGAGAGGATATGCAAAAACAAGAACACTTATTCACTGCTGGTGGGAATGTAGAATGGTACAGCCGCTGTGGAAGACTTCCTGACTGTTCCTCAGGAAGCTACTCTACAGAATTGCCATATGATGCAGAAATACCACTACTAGGCATATATACTCAGCAGCAAGGATGTGAACAAACATTTGTGCACCAATGTTCATAGCAGCATTATTCACAATGGCCAAAAGATGGAAACAACCCAAGTGTTCATCGTGTGATGAATGGATAAAGCAAATGTGGTATATACATAGGATAGAATATTATTCAGGTGTAAGAAGGAATGAAGTCCTGATTCATGCAACAACGTGGATGAACCTTGAGGACATTATGTTGAGTGAAATAAGCTAGATACAAAAGGACAAATATTGCATGGTTTCGTTATGTTGAACTAATTATAAGAGTTTTCTTAGAGTTAAGCTCTAGAATATAGATTACCAGGAGATAGAATGAGGGTAGAGAATGGGGAGCTAATGCTTAATTTGTACAGAATTTTTCATCAAGTTGATTATAAATATTTGTAAATGGATAGAGGTGATGGTAGCCCATTATTGTAAATATAATTAAGAGTGCTGAACTATGGATGTGATTATGGTTGAAAGGGAAAGTCTAGTGTCATGTTTGTCACTGGAAAGAAAGCTAGAGGAGAAATCATGGGACTGTACAGCATGTGAACCCTGTAGTGAACGATGACTGGTGAATTGTACAAATATAAGAATGTTCGTATATGAACTAGAACAAATGTATGTTATTATTACAAGGTATTGAACATAGGGAGATATATGGGGAAAATACAACTATAGCAAACTAGGGACTATAGTTAAAAGTAATACTGAAATATTCTTTCATCGACCATAACGAAGATAACATATCAAGGCTAAGTGTCAATAATAGGCGGTATAAGGGGTATGGGATCTCTATCCTTGGAGCAATGAGAATTTCTCAAATTGATTATGGTGATGAGTGTACAACTCTGTCATTAAATCAAAAGCCACTGATTGCACAATTTGGGCGGATTGTATGGTGTGTGAATAAAACTGTTTAAAGTAAAAAACAAAGCTCTAAGTTCAGGTGGTTCCACTGTTGAATTCAAGCAAACATTTAAAGAAGTAACTCCAATTCTATACAATCTCAGAGTGACAAGGAGGGATCCTTTCCCAACTCATTTATGAAGGTAATGTTACTCTGATGGCCAAACCAGAGGAAGACAGTACAAAAAAATCACACTACCTATATCTCCCTTCTATATAGATACAAAAATCCTTAATGAAATATGAGCAAATAGAATTCAGCAATATGTAAATGGAATTATATACCATGCCAGGTAAGCAAAATTGGCTCAATAAGTTGGGTTTTAAATTTGGGTCCAGGTAGATGTCAGGTGTGAGACAATGGGGAACTGAGATCATGGTATGCAATGGTCACAATCTGGCTCAGCAAGCATTTCCAGTTCTATCTCTAACAGTTCCCTACTATGTGTGTGGCATGTGTTTAACCTATTTAAAAATATATTTTGAGATAACTTCTGACTAGCAGAGTTCCTCTGAACTTTGTCCGGTAGGTGAGGAGAAATCATCAAAACTTAAATGGAGATTATTTGTAATTTGGAAAGATAGTACATTCCCACCAGCAACATGGGAGTGATCCAGGTTCTCTGCATACTCTCCAGTATTTGGTGTTGTCACTGTATTTTTTAACCATTGTGAAAAGTGTGGTGTAATGGCTCACTGTGGCTTTAATCTGAATTTCTCTAATGGCTGATGATGTACTTTTCTCTGGAGTAATGCAGAGAAAAAATAGGACCAGAGAAAGAATCAGATCTAGGGTCCTTTTTAGCAAATTCCTTTTTCAGTTTAGTTGGAATGGGATAGAATAGTAGGAGAAAGAGAGACATTTTTCCAAAGTAGAAGAGTCAGAATTTTCACACTGACCAGAAGTGGAATTGGTGTGGGAGAATGTTGAGAGGATAATATCAAACCTGATTTCATAATTTCTAGCCTGGGCGGTGAGGCGGATAATTTAACTAAATTAGACAATGCAGGCAGAGCAGCAGGCTTATGGAAGAAGTCATGGATGATGAATATAAATAAAGATTTGGTCATATATTTTAATTTTGGGTAGGCTAAGTTTAAGGTGTTTGTAAGATATCCAAGTGATGTGTATAGCAGATTGGAGGGAAAAAGGAGTCTGGTGTTGGGGAATCATTTAATCTATAAAAGCTTTTGGTGGACATTAAGAGATAGGTATGAATTGAAACCATGGATAGGAAGAGAGTATCCCAAGAAGAGTGAATAGGAGAGAACCCCCCCAAAATAAAGGAATCTTAGAAGTCCTCAACATTCAGAGAATAGTATGGGAAGGGAAACACCAAAGAAATTGAGGGAAATGATCAGAGATGTAGGAGGAGAATCAAATTAGTGTGCTTTCCTAGAAGCTGAAGAAGGAACAGTTTAAGAGGAGAAGAATGATCAGCAAGACCAAATGCTGCTTAGAGTTTTCAAACTGATCATTAAATTTGCAACTAGGAGATATTTTATGAGCTTTTGAGAGCAATCTGTATTTATTGTTATGAAGAAAAGTCATATGCAGTGACAATGGAAGCAAGGAGTTTGGAAAAAAGCAGAAAGAGGAAAGGAGGAGGAACAATAATTAGAGTGGAAGCAGGAATTGGGGAAGAATGGTGTGCAGCTGGTAGAAGACATAAGAGAATTGAATTGTTTGAAGAAATAAGAAAGAGAATCCTTAGAGGATGCAGGAACAAGATTGGGGGCAAGGATGGGTATGAACTCCCAGCATATTTGCAAAACACACCCATTTATAGCCATGAACTTTAAAATGACTTTTCTGTGATAGGTTTGAATGTAAAAGCAATAGGCTTACTAGGCACTGCAGGCTGTTGATGAGAATTTTCATTGAAACTGGCAGGCACGTTGGGAACCAGCTGTTGGTTGTAGGTAGTTCATTTTAAAGTGGTTTAAAAATCTAAGGCATAATTCTAAGTTTCTGTGCTTCAGACCATAAGCATTCCCTATGTATTTTATCTAAGAAAAATTACACATCTTTCAGATATACAATTACCAGCTGTCATGCAGTTTTTCTTTATGATGTATTTTGTCAGTGAATTAAAGAAACTGATGCATTCTGGAATTGATTATTGTAATCATTATTCAGTATGTAAGAGATGACAAAAGGAGGTTCTGATATTTTACTAGTTATTTCACTTAGTGCATTGGTAGGAAAGGCTTTTACAATAATTTCTATGCAACATTGTTATTTTAAACCCCAATATTTACAGGAAATTTACATCCTTAGACACAGGGTTAAGAAGCCACTTGTATCAGTTGTATTTACTTAAGTACCTTGTATCAGGCTCTTTACACTTTGCAAGGTTGCCTCCAGGTGTCCTCACTTGCACAGGCAGTCTATTGGAGCTTTTGCATTCCTTTATACCAGTGGTTCCACTTTAGGAATTCCTGCCCCAATGGCAGGACTTTGTACATTGGGTGTCCATTGATGGTGATGAGCCCTGAGGTCTAATTACTTAAATTCAAATAGTGATTCCACGACACGAACTGTGTGGCTTTGGGCCAGTCGCTGAATCGCTCTGCCTCATGTTCAAAATAGTCCCTATCACACATGTAGAGTTTTGAGGCTTATATTAGGAAAGCCTCAGATAATACCTATAAGGCACTTTATTGTCTGGCATTTAGGAAGGATTCCATGAATGATAGCCATTTTTAAATTATATATTCATTTTCACTATTATAATAAGGCAAAACTTCCTAATATTTTAACAGGATACCTAATAAATGGTGTCAAAAAGTCAATATCTTAATATGTAGGGTCCATTGTTTCAAAGGAAAGACGTTAACTTTGATGATGTTTTGATGAAAGATCTAATATCTCTTCAGTAAGACGAGAGGGTTAATTGACAGCCAACACTTTTATTGCCTTAAACTTTTATTTCTTCAATTAGCAGAATGACTGGATGCGACTACTTTTCCTTCCCTGCATATTTAAAATTTGAATGGAATTATTTGAGGTCTCTTGGTTTATAAATTATTTTAAGGCAACCAAATTTTAAAAGAAGGTAAGGATTTTTCAGTTTCCATTTCAAGAAATTTTGTATGCTACTAGGGAGCTCACACAGAATATCCCCACAGTATTTTACAGCAGGAAGACAGAATTTCTAGTGTCAGGAATGACAGAATGCCTCTCTGACTGGGAAACCCGGTGGGTAATTTCATGTTCATTTGCAAGTGAAGCAGAAAAATCAACATGTTGTATGTCAGAGTACAATGAGAAATACTTCTTGGCAGCTTGAATTTTAGCCATTGGTGAGGGGGAAAATATCTGAAGCAGGGCTGTCAGGGTGTAACTTCACATGGGTAAGTCTGGTTTAAAGTAGGCAGGGAGTCTACTTTTCCAGATGAAAAAAAGAAAGGACCCTTTAGCTTGAACCAAATGCCTTTAGGGAATTATAGCTCCTGTGAAATCTGATGCTCTGGCGGCTGATTGTCAAGTCTGAAAATGAACTGTCTTAAAGCCCTCTTTTTGAACATTTCTACCTTACTTGGACTTTATAAAGATAGAAAAAGGAAACTGGTGAAGGGGAAAAAATAGCCATGCTAGAAATTGACACTAAAGTAGAGAAGAATTTTTTCAATTAAAGAGATATGTAGTAGTAGTGCCAGTTTTATAGTTACATTAACTTGAATTCATTTGATTATTAATGACAGAGTATACTTATGCATATTTGTTTTCATTTTTTTTTTTGTAAATTGTGTACTTTGCATACTTTTTCTTTTGAAATGCTCCTTTTTTCCTATTGTATGAGTGTGTATTTGTATGTGTGTCTGTATGGTGTATTTAAATTTTATTGTCTTTATGCATTAAGGGTGGTAACCTATTATTTACCAAAGAGATTAATAATATTTTTCTGGTTTATCATTTGTCATTTAACTTTGATGACAATGTATTTTGTTATACAGACATTCTACATTCTTATCTACTCAAACTCATCACTTTGTTCTGTTGTGCCTTCTTGGTTTTGCCTTTATACTTTAAAGCTGTATCCATTATTACTAAATTTAAATAATTTTTTAAAAAGTTACCTATCATCTTTCATTTGTCAGATTCCCAAATATAAGGAAACCCATTTCTAAATTGTTGCAAAGATCCATTTATCTATTTCATTATCATAACCTTACTACCCTTATTCCCATAGCTTCGTGCATGTGTGTTTGTGTACATAGATACACACATTCATATATACGCACAATAGGTGTGGAAAGTCTTTTTCCATTGCTAAAAAGAATTTTTAGCCATTTTTGTGCATTAATGTTTCTTATTATATTTTAATCTACACCCAAATATATACTGCCTTAAATTTATATAGTGATTACATTTAATCTGTATATTTATAATATTAAGTATTCTCATATAGAAAATGACAATAAAATCATTCTATGGAAGATTATACATTTCTGTTAAATTTTATGGTCATTTTTAATAAATGCTTTGGCATTTTTAATAGGTTAGGCTACTATTATTGTGGAATAATTTTGTTTCTGGGTGGTTATTCCACAAATTATTGGTTGGTTCATAAAGATTTGTCAGTTAGATAATCTTATTGTCTTTAAATAAATATTGTGATTTTTTTCTTTCCCAACATATATGAACATTTTTCATTTAAATTAGCTAGCATTTTTAACATAATATTAAAAACTAATTGTTCATTGCATATATCCTTGCTCACTATTGACTTTAATAGAAATTTTTCTAGGGTGTTAAAATTAATCATGCCGGTTTCTTATAACAATTCATTTCTGTATTTATGTCTCACTTTTATAGCTGCAGAAGCTAAGGTTTGAGTGGTTAAGTTATTCTCAAAATAGTAAGTCAGGAACCATCATTCAGGCTGGCCTCTTGAAATCCTGTGATCTAGTAACTGAACATGACTAGGACACAAATAATGAGAACATGAAATGGAACATTGAAAATACTATAAGACGGCGTGAGAGGAGATAGTAACTAGACTTTTAAATTTGTTGAGGTTAAATACTCTTTTTACTCATATTCATCACTCCGAGATAGCGATGTTGTGCATGGGATTAATGATTCATTTCTAGACCAACAATAAAAAAAAGTCACATGCAGGCTGCGTATCAGGAAAGACTTCATGAAGCAGAGAGTATTTGACATGACCTAGAAAAGGAAATAAAATTAATTCTAATTTAGCTTAGTAGGGATTACTCATAGTAGTGAGAAAAGAAGGTGTAAATGGGCAGAGGCTGTGTAATCTAATGGAGTTCGGTATTCGGGGAATAAATAATAACCCAGATTGTCTGGTTCTGAGAGCACAATAACCCACAGTTAATTTAGGAAACTGCTATACATCTGTTCATTGTAACTTAGGTGAGCCAAACAATCAGAAAAAATTCTCCCAGATGTCAGAGTTATTTAACAATGCACAGGGCCAACTTTTTCCAATATGTCTTTCTTCTGTCTTGCCCAGCTATTTTAAAAGTTATAACATATCTTTCAAAAGTCTTATAGGACATGTAAAAATAATTATATGTTCTTTTTATCTTGTAAATAAATTTGACTATCTTATATTCAAAAAACAATATGCTTCCTTTTCTTACTTTTCTGAAGTCAATTCTATCACACAAAACCTATCATTTTCTGTCCATTATGCCACAAAATGCACATGCATAGTTATCTCCCTTAAATGACTAAGAAAAACAAACATAAGCAAGAAAAATAGATTATCACCTTTAGTTTTTATTTTCATTGAAAAATATGTTCTGAATTTTTCATTATTGATGTAAGTTATGCTTTCTTTCATTTATTATTTGATTAAGTCTATCAGGATTTGATGGTATACCCTTTATGCTTCAACCCAAGCAGTTATCTATGTTTTGCATTGATTTAAGGACATTCACATTGGAGATCTTTATACATCATTCTGTCACTCACCATTCTTCATCATGAATCCCCCGCAATGCTAGTGATATATTTCTACATTTTCATATCATTTTACCACTAGGATACCTTTTTCCTTTAACGAAAGAAGAAGTTTCAGAAGACATTACATCACTTTGTTTCCTTCAAAGATTGCCCCAATTTCTATTATTAAGGGAAAAAAAAAACTAAATACATGAAGAGTTGGAAAAGAAAAAAGAAATTGCAGTTTGTGCTTTAATATTATTAATGTGGAAGCATTCATTAATATGCAGCAGGCAAAATTATTTTCCGGATTGCCTTCTTTTTGGGACGCCATGCATGAAATCTCCTAATGATATTAAAACCTAGGCCATGCCCTAGCGATGTGATTGCAATTGCTTTTTCTTTTTCCTGCATAGCATAAAGTGCAAACAGTTGGGAGAACTTTCACTTGCATACCTGCCTAGTTTATGGAGATTTGCATTTTCATTAATTCATTGCTGCTGTCCTTATGACACTTAATAGTCATTTCTCTGAAAAGATTATTTAGAATAAGACAAATCATACTATATTCATTATTTCCAGTAAATATCTTTCACTATAAGAAGGCCGTGGAAGCCAAGGAGAGAAAAAAGTAAAATAAAGAAGCATCTTTCATTCTGCTTGAGGAAGAACACTCTACTGAAATGTTTATTTGCTTTTGTTCCCCTTGCATCTTTCCCTCTCCTCTCATCAAGCAGCTAGTTTAATTTAGAGCCTTTTTGTTTTCCGGCCAATACATAGAGGCAAACTTGAAAGAAGAAATTGCCTGAAGTTAAAGGATTATTCTCTCCTCCCGTCCTCCTTCCCTCCCTCCCTTCCACCCAGTCTTTGTCCCTCCCTGTCTTTCTCCTTTTCTCCTGTCTTCTCTTCCTCTGTTCCCTCCCTCCTCTTACACTCCTTTCTGTCTCTCCTCCTCCCTCCTTGCTTCCTCTCCACTCCTAGCTCTCTCCTTACCCTTCTCCTTCCTTCTTCTTCCCTCTCTCTTCTCATTTTCATCCCACTTCCTTCCTTCTTTTAATCTGAAACTGATTGAGGAGATCATTTAAAATTTCACGAAAGGTAGGGATAGAGGGGAGGGGCTTTAAGGGCCAGAGCAGGAGATGGGAAGATGATTGGGTGAAAGAAGGATGAGATTTTTGTCAACCTTTAATGCCAATAGTGCGGTTTCTTCCACCCTGTCATTTCAGTTATAATGCTCTCCCACTTAGATTAGCATTTATTATCTATAGCATTTATTTGATAGCTGGCAAATTTATTTTAAGATCCTTGAATGTAAGCACATCATATATTTTGCAGTCTGCAACATCTAGATCATCACTGTTTAAAGGGATTTTCTGCGATGATGAAAATATTCTATATCTGAACTGCCCAATGCAGCAACGACAAGCCACGTGTCTATTAAGTATTTGATACGTGGCCAATGGAAATGACAAACTCATTTTTAAATCTTCTTTAATTTCAATTAATTTAAATGTAAATAGCAATTTGTTATTAATGATTACATATTGGACAGTATAGATCTAAATTAACATTTCATATGTAATGCATCCTTAATAAGTGATCAGAGATAGTGATAGAAATTCATTTCCATTTTTATAATTAAATGCATAATTCTCTCTTATTTTTCTCATATGGCATTAGTAATGTCATCCTCTAAAAGAGAAGTTAACATTTTATTTAAATTTGTAAGCGGACCAATACCAAACTTCTGAATTTCGCTTTATCTCATCTCTCACTATTAATAAGAATAAATTAAACAAGAAATAGAAAAACTTTTTTTTGAAAAAAGTATGCTTAGACCACATTGTTTAATATTTTAATATACTAGTCTATCTGAAAATAATGATTAAAAATCATCTTTTATATTTCACATAAAGTAGACCTTTGCAGAGTAAGCATAAGTTAGAAGTTGCAGTATTATATATACTATATATATAATATATATATACTATGCCAATGCATTTCATTTGCACATGCTCATTCATTACTGTTTTATACCATCAACTGGGGGACTTAATGAACAAAAGAAGTATTCATTATTTGAAACTACACAATGAGCAAATTTAAGGAAGGTTTATGTTATTTATGTTATTAAGGCTGATTATGAAATAGATTAGATGTGCTTACTAACTTGATATGAATGACATGTACTTGTTTAGAGTTGACACAAATTTAGGCAACTGAATAGTAATAAGTATAGTAAATATTTAATGAAAGTTTTTATAGTATTTCAGTAAATATAACTAAAGAATTAAAAATATAGTTTGACAACTCTGGGGTAAATAAGGTCTTATCACATATATAATGATATAGATTCTTTCAGCTTGTAAATTCCTTATTCTTTCCTTAGCATTATTTTTATAGAAGAAATATTTCACAAATAATAAAAGTACAAATCCAAAATAAATGCAAAATTATCTTTCCATTCACAATCAATAGTATGGTCCTTTTAACTAGATGTACATTAGTAAAACAGGAAGATGCTTTTGATCAATTATTAATAAATTTTTAACTCAAAACGTGAATTTAAAGATAAATTAAATTATATTTCAATGGAGAAAGCTTCTTTCCCACTCCTGAAATTTCCTTCCTAGAAAAAGTTAACCAATATTATCCCAAGTCATGGACATTATTCTTCCTTGGAAGAATCATCACTCATCTGTAGGTAAATTTGGACAAAATTACAAAATTTTCTGTGGTCTACTCACCTCTTTTTTTTCCTTTGCAACTGTCTGACTGTAGGGTGCTCTTCCTCTAAGGGCTGGTCTACTCTAGGGTCTTGTCCTTGTCCAGCATTTCCTGGAGGATGGGTGGACAAGTCTGTTTATTTGTGACGGTCAGTATTGTACTCATTTTCTATTGCTACTGTAATAGATTATCACAAAGTTACTGGCTTAAAGCAGATGCAGTTTTCTCAGTTTGTGTAGGGCAGAATTGTAGGTTTGCTTGGCTGAGTTTCTCTGAGCAAAAATTGAGATATTGGGTCACTGAGATCTTTTCTGGGGTCTTTGGAAAGAATCCACTTCTAAGCTTATTAAGGTTGTTTATAGAATCTGTTTCCTTGCAGGTTGTAGGGCTGAGGCCCCTGTTTTACTGCCACTGTAAGTTGGGGCCAGTCTTTGCTTCTGTGCTCTTAAGGGTTGACTGTGTTCCTTCTCAGGCTTTCCATCCAACTCCCCTGTAGTTACAGCTGGTTGAGTCCCTCTCAAGGTTCGGATCTCTCAATTGATCCTTCTGTTCCACTTATCAGACAGAGAAAGTTCTTTGCTTTTAAGAACTCATGTGATTAGATTGACTCATATGGCTAATTCAAGATAATCTCCTTATTTTAAATATGTAACATTAATCATGTCTGCAAAGTCTGTTTTGCCATGTGTTCTAGTTTGCTAGCTGCCAGAATGCAACACCCCAGAGATGGATTGGCTTTTAATAAAAGGGGATTTATTTCATTAGTTCTTCAGCGGAAAGGCAGCTAACTTTCAACTGAGGTTCTTTCTTATGTGGGAAGGCACAGGGTGATTTCTGCCGGCCTTCTCTCCAGGCCTCTGTGTTCCAGCAACTTTCCCCAGGGTGATTTCTTTCTGCATCTCCAAAGGCCTGAGCTGAACTGTGAGTGCTGAGACGAGATATGCTGAGCTGCTTGGTCTGTGCAACATTGCATCTCTCATTTAAGCACCAGCCAATTAAATCAAACATCATTCATTGCAGCAGGCACACCTCCTAGCCAACTGCGGATGTAACGAGCAACAGATGAGGTTCCCGTACCATTGGCTCATGTCCACAGCAACAGAACTAGGTGCCTTCACCTGGCCAAGCTGACAACTGAATCTAACTACCACACCATGTAATATAACATTCACAGGTGTGTTGGTTTGAATCTGTTGTGGACTCCAGAGAAGTCAAGTCTTTTAATCCTCATTCAGTATTACTGTGTGAGACCTTTTTGACTCTCTCCATGGAGACGTGACCCACCCAATTGTCGGTGGTAGATTTGATTGGATGGTTTCCATGGAGATATGTCTCCTCCCATTCAAAGTGGGGTTGTTTACTGGAGCTGTTTAAGAGGGAACCATTTTGGAAAAAGCTAGAGAGTCAGCAGAACCAACAGAACCCACACGACCATCATTTTCCTTGTTTCCTAAAGTTTATAGTTCAACATGAGACCTGACTGGAAAAACTTCACATTTATGATGCACAGCAACAACCAGAAAAGGAGGACCTGTTCCAAAGGTGGGCGAATGTGTGTGTGTGTGTATACGTATATATATATGTATATGGGTATGAATATATATTTTTCTATAAAATATGTTTATAACATAAAAGTAAGGCAAACTGATGTAATCCTTCCCATTATAGGAGGAATCATCCTTTTCTTGGCATTTTCCAGAAACTATAACAGTTATACAAAGTCAGAAGCATATTTTGTTGAAAGACATATTAAAGCATATGCTTGCAGTTTTGAAACTTATGACAGGTATTGCAGTGATTTGAGAACAATGTAAAGGTATCAAAATAGTTAAAATAACAGAGACAATGAATTCTGTGAACACAGCTAAGGTCAAATATACACTGTGCACAAATACTCATTCTAGATCTCTTGTCATTCATGAAGGAGTAAACACTAAGAAAATAAATATTTCAAATAATTTTGAAAAACATGAGAAAGACAGAGAAATGAAACACCAACCTGATTAATGTTCAGAAAACAAAACAAAACAGAAAACTCTTGCTATTTATTAGTCAAAGAATATGAAAATTTTAGAAGACGTATTTGGTATCCCAGTTTATCATCCACGCTGGGACATGTTTGTGAGTGAAAGAGGGCACTGTGATGATTTGAAGCCATTATCTCTAGAAAAGATCATGTTCTTAAAGTTAATTCATTCCTGTGAGTGTAGATCTGTCAGTGGGATCTTTTCATTAGGTTTTCTCAGTGAAGGCATACCACAGGTTCATCTTAATTCTCTTACTGGAGCCATTTATAAGAGATGAAGTTTAGAGAAACACATAGAAACTGAGTGAGAAGGACATATTTACAGATGCTCAGACAAAAAAAAAGGAGGATAAGTGATAAAGACAAGCTAAGATTTTTTAAAAAGTTGAGCTGAGATAAGAAAGAATGCAAAAACTTTTTTTAAACCAAAACAAATGCAATAAAATAGTGATAGTAGTAGAACTGAAATCCCTCCAGAAAATTTAAAAGCAAAACTGACATTCTTAAAAATCAAATTAGTGGTGTGGAATAAGGAAAGACTTCAACAATGCTTCCAGAATGCAGACCAAAGTGAGCAAGCAATAATTATCATTGTTTATTATCCATGGAATAGGAGAAATGAGAATGATAGAAGCACATTGTGAAGAAGAAATATGAACAATTTGGATAAAAAAGTTAATCAAAATACTTAAAGAAAACTTTCACAGAAAAGAAGAAGAGTTATAGAGTCCTGGTTCTTAAATTTAAGTCTTTAATGAATTTTGTGTGAATTTTTGTATCTGTTGTAACATAGGGCTCCACCTTCCTTTTTTTTATTTGCATATGAATATCTGTTTCTTAGCAACACTTATGAAGAGATTAATGTTTCCAGGTTAAGTGGACTTGCTACCCTTTTCAAAAACCAGTTGGTTGGGTGGGCCATGGTAGCTCAGCAGGCAGAGTTCTGGCCTGCCTTGCTGGAGACCCAAGTTCGATTCCTGGTGCCTGCCCATGCAAAAAAAAAAAAAAAAAAACAGTTGGTTATATACATGTCTCTGTTTCTGAAATCCCAGTTAGATTCCATTGGTTAACATATCTATCTTTGTGCCAGTACCATGCTGCTTTGACAACTATAACTTTGTAATATGCTTTAAAGTCAGGATGTGTGAGTGCTCCAAGTTCATTCTTCCTCAAGATTTTTTTTTTTAAAGAGCTTCCCCAGGATGCTGAAAAAATTGAGATTCACAGCTATTTAAATTTGGTCCTTCTATAATATAATTAGCAAATGGATAAAAAGGATCATGATTTTTTTCAGATGAAATTTTAAAACTAAAACATGAAACAAGTTGATAAAAAGTAAAACTTACCTAAGATGTAAAAATACTGTGTTGGCCTCCAATTTCTCAGCAACACTGACAAATCAGATAAGAGTGAAACAAGAGAAAGAAGAAGGAGTCTGAATGGTGAACGTATTATCCAAGCATTGATAAAGACACTTTAATATTCAAAGACTCAGAAAATCTGTATTTTTATTGCTGTGTTGAAAATGTCATCTCAAGATATATCCCGACTTCTCTATTGATGAATCAAAAATCAGAGTTAAAGTTTGGGATGCATTTCCATTATTTACCAAACACTGTGATAAAGGCAAAGATGAAGAAGATTATTGACTTCAAGGAATTATATACCCGGTCTAGGGAAACCATAACTCAAATAGTGCTTAATATAGATAAAGCCAAAATGAATGTGTGACTTGGAATGAGGCAAAGCTTCATATTCATTGTGTGACATAGAAACATGACTACTGAATTAGTACCATTTATCTTGAATCTTAAAAATACATTTGCAAGATTAAAAAGTTAGGGAGGTCTTATGTGTTGTCTGCAGGATGCCAAGGTGAACTTGATGCCAAATATTGTAAGACAATTTGAGTCTCTTAGAGGCCTTCCCAATTACATCTACTCACTCTCTCCTAGAAGTAAACATCATCCTGACTTTTGAGATAATGATTTACCAGCTAAATAAAGTTTCACTTCCTATATATATACCGTTATACAATTTGTTGTTTATTTTGTCAGTTTTTGAACTTTATATAAATGAAGTCTTACTTTATATTTAAAAAAAGTTGGGGAAGTTATTTTAAAGAAAGAATATAAAAAGAAAATGAGAGAGACGTTTTGGAGGTTTTGTGGATAAAACCTCCTAAGCTAAAACTAAATATACATGAGAAATTGTTATATAAAGGAACTTGGAGTCTTAGTATGGAGGCACTAAATTTGTAAACAATGGGGAGACATTTAAGTAGAGTGACATGTTATTATTCAGAATTTGGAAAGATAAATCTTATGAAAGTGTTGATGGTGTATTTGAAAGTTTAGGTGTTAGAAATTAGAAAATCAGTTAGCAATTGTCGTAGAGGTTTAGAGAAGAATAATAAGAATCTGAACTCAGGAATTCCCAATAGAAATAAAAAAGGTTAAATATTCATAAAAAAGGAAGAGGAAGTTTACAGAGGCAGAATTGACAAGATATCATTTTAGGGATGCAGGAATGAATGAATGAAATTTATCACAGAGAACATGTTGATGTTAGTAAACAAGATAAACAGTTTTGCATGCACAATTTTAAGCACTTTATAATATCATCTCAATTCATCTTCACAGGAACCAATGATAAAAGTATTATTATTATGCCTATTTTATAGATAAACTGAGGCAGAGAGGTTAAAAAGCTTGTTTAAAGTCACATAGAGGGTAGACCCAGGCTTCTGAATTGGCAGTCTTACTCCAAATTTTCACCTCTTCATTAAACAGACTCTCATTTGCAAGAATTTAAAATAAATATGCAGAGGGGTGTGTGACTCAGTTGTTACAAGCAAGGTTCATTATAGATCTTAGAGATCATGGTGTGATATGGGTGAAATTATTATAGAAATGATGTTTGGAACTATGTAAATAGATAGTTATCCAACAGGCAAAATTACTTAGGCAGAAGTGGATATAGAATTCAAATGATGCAAATCCCTTCAACTAATTTTCAATGTACCTTAAAATAAGGATGTAATTTTATTTAAATTGCACTTTGAATTTTTCATCTTGGT
>PVIY010015649.1:0-53447 GCA_004026745.1 Myrmecophaga tridactyla | reverse complement strand
CCACCGCCGTTTGCATTTGCTTTTGGAGCTCTCTAGACAAATCCCCGCGTAGCTAAAGGCATCTGATTGGCTGCTGTGCAGTAATTAGTGAGCTTAAGGGTTTCCTTATCGTAAGCCAATCTTTTTGTCCCCTTCGTTTCGAGACACCCTTTTTACTAAGTTATTTGTTGGTTTTGATTTTGAGTATTTTAATTGAAAGTGGGAATGGAGAGGTTAACTCTTCGTTTAGCCTGCATAAAGCTTCCCAGGTTCTATTAAGGACTGTTTGAGTAGGAACTTTTCTTAGAAAGAAATGCTTGGGTGTTTTGTTTGCTTGTTTTGTGTGTTTGACTCGAATCAGAGTTTTAGGCAAAAGAGGGAGGCGAAAGCTTTCATGTTTTGCCAGGTGATTGGAATTCAAACCTCCCCCATGAATCGAGCCCAGATAAAGCATCAGCTCTGCGGGCAAAGGGTGAGAGTTGAGGTGTTAGGAGTGGAGAGAGGAGGTAAGGAGGGAGGGGGATGAAAAGGAAAGCAGTTGCTTCTGCCAGGGAACCTGTGATCGCTTCAAAGAGTGGGTATTCACCCATATAAGTGTGTGATTAACCCTAAAAGGAACTGCGTAATAGGATGTGCAACTCTGTAGACAGATTTCTTTTCGGGGATCGTTATAGCAGGAAATGTTGGACAATTTAAACAATGATTCCCTATTTATAGAGTGCTTCAGAGTGTGTAAAGTGTTTTTATAGATTCCTCCTCTCCCCCTGATTTCTCTGTTCCATAAGGTAAGTTATACAAAGAAATGATTAGCGCTGTTTGCTTTCCTTAACAGCAGCAACAACAAAAATTCCGGCCTTGGAGTTATTTACGGAACTTGCACCAACTTTTCCACTCTTCTTTTTAAAACCAGCATTATGTGGAGAAAGTAGTGCTTGTAGAAGATCTGCACCTTTTAATTATATGTCAGTAATTCAGGGTTGCTTTTGAAATATTTCACAAGGTTATGACATTTAAATACGTTTCTACACCATTTCTTGGAAACTAAAGTACAGTTATTAGACTTAGACATTTAAAATGCATGGCATTTAGTAGCCATGCTCTGTTAGTCCTGATCTCATATGATTTCAAAAGCAATGCTGTATAAGAAAATTAGTAGATTCAGAAAAGATATGAGCATTAAACCCACCATTCAAATATAACCAGTTAATATTTTCTTTTATTGTTTTTAATATGTAACCAATATAACAAAATGTATACTTTTTACAGTTACATAGTTTACAGAAATATACTGTTGCACTCTGATTTTTTTCTGTAGACTTAGCACTTGAAAATATTTCCATGTTATCACATTTCCTCAAGAATATTATTTTAGTGGCTACATAATATTACACAGTATGAATGCATCAATTTATTGAACCATTTTATATATAATTAATTGCTTCTTAAAGCTGGACTTATAATTTATCCCCAATTATTATTAATTACTGTTATAAAATATACTGCTGTAAGGAGTATCCTTTTTAAACTTTATCTACAGGGCGTATGTCATTAGGATAGAGTCCTTGAAGTGCATTTGGTGGTTCAAAGGGAAAAAAGTGTTTTACTAAAATATGCTATTATCAGCACTCTATGAAAGTATCTGTGTTACTACATTCTTGTCAGCATGGAGAACTGTTCTTCAAAGAAAAACACAGTTCTTGTCAGTTTTACAGGTTAGAAGTGCTTTTCTCAGTATTTAAATTTCCATTTCTTTGTTTACAAATGATGCTGAACACAAAATATATATAGTTATTTTACTATTTTATTACCCTTTAATTGAATGTAGGGTCCATTTTTCTCCTGGGATAGTAGTGTATTTCTCTATTACTTTATGAGAGCTTTTTTAATATATTCTTAGTGAACTCTTTCTTAACTTTTTCAGTTACAGATGTTTTTCCTGTTTTGTGTTTTGTCTTATGAAAGTGCATATAAAGCTTGTGACTTACAGCCGTTCGTTAATGCAGCTAATCTGTTGACCTTCTCAAAAACAAATTTTTTTTTACTTCTGAACCACAGTGTAAGGACTGTGTGACCGTGGTTGAAGAAGAGTTTTAAAAGAGTTCTCCTCGTACTTCTGAATTAGATTCTTCTCAAATCTATTCCTGGGACCTCATGTCCTGGAGGGAAGACCGCTATAGAAGAGGTTGTTGAGAAATAGTTGCGCATGGCGTATTCCATTAAGGAACAGAATTCCTTGAAATCAGGCAGAAGGTTTAGAATCCCAGGGATTGAAAGCTCTTTAGATCTGTTGTTCCATGATCATATAAACTAGGCCCACATCCCATTTGTTTTTAGTGATTCAATTACAGTGTTATTATTTGTCCAGCATCTTCTCCTTAGATTCATTATTGTAGTTGTATACTGAATTACTGATTGAGTCTTTTCTTGATGCCCAGACAGGTGTATGTGTAGTTCACATTTCCCCCCAAATTAATTTCCAGTGCTCCTCATAGGCTATACTACTTATTCATTGGGGAAAAATGCCTTCCTGATTTCCCAAAGTTGAGTTACTTTTCAAAACTATGGAAGCTTAAATGTACCCTGAGGTCCTTTGAAGGCCTTACTAGAGAACATTTTTCTCCATCGGGGCCTAAGTCCCTTTCTTTCTTCTCCTCTCCATCCTGAGGTCAGTATGTGGGAGGAGTGAGTTCTGTGGGGACTCCTTGAAATGGGTCTGGACTTTGTCTGGAAGCAGGTGTGCCTGGGAGGAGGTGGCCACTGCACCTTAGGCTTTCAGGGGTGTTGGCCACGGCCTCTAGTGGCGGGAACTGGACTGATAGAGGCTGAGCGGTTCCACTGTGCAGAAAAGAGGGATGAGACGGTACTAGAGGAGCTCGGCCAGCCTGGAACCTGCTTTAGAAAAGTCTGCTTTGACCAGGGTTCTCCTTGGCTTATAACAACCTAGTAAAACCGAGAACAGAGTTTCACTGCCAACAACTTCTTGCTTTAAAAAATTTATTTCTAAACTAGGTTTTATAGAAGATTCCCCTGGGCATAATCTTTTTTCTTTTTTTTTAAATGAGCACGATATTCTTTGAAATCAGCAGTTATTATTTTATGTGGGCAGTTTTCCATGACCATATTAGTGCCTGACTTGTTCATTTGGACCAAGATGAAAAAAAGAAATTTTCGTTTCGGGGATGATCTTTACTATATAGATAGATACAGTAAAACTCATTATCATTTAATAGATACAGTAAAACTCATTATCGTGCACCATAAGCTAATTTGCAATTTGGATTACTCTGGTTTCTTTTGCACAATGAAAGAAGAGTTTGCTCAACAAATTTAGGGTGTAAATAAGGTTGAAGCTAGATGTGCTTCACGTAAGTAAATAGCTTTCATGTACATCAGAAATACATATTTGCATGTAAATAATGTTTGATTACAAAATAACCTTATTTACTCATTAAAGCTCATTGGTTTTTCAGCTTTTAACTTAAGCTCCATATGAGACTAATAAAAATGTATTTATGTCAAGGCAAGCTGTATTTAAGACTCGCTGTTAACAGGCCCTACCTAAATTAGTGAATTTGTGTATAAATTACTTACATAAATAAAAGTAAGAAAAATCATGCCCCCACCTTTATTATAACCTAGAAACTTTACTTCATTTTGAAGTAGTAAAACTAAGCAAGTTTTAAAATCACTTAAAGTTTCTCTTGCTTTTTGAGTAGGGTTGAATAGAATCTTACTGAGCAGTGAAAGAAGGTGAAGTATAGTTCAGATGTTTCTTAAAGTGGTTGAAAGGTGAAGGAAATTATTTCCAGGAGTGTCATTATGCCAGTGCTGTGAGAGGACTGATTTCATGTTTCTGGCGGGGCTGTGCTGAGCACAGGGGAAGGGCTGGTGGGCTTCCAGAGTGTGTGCACAGCACAAGGGAGAAGCAAAGATGCGAAGAAACTATACTGTCTTCTAAGTGAGGTGCCATGGAAAGGGTTTTAAGTCATTAGGTAACCTTATCGTTCTCTTTAATGTAAATATTTATAGTTTGTAAATATATTTGAAGCTCATTTCAGAGGGAAAAAAAAGAAAATCAGTGTTGCCAATTAGCTGTAATTATCTTGATCTTTCACAGTTAATTAAACCATTTCAGGAAAGGTTGTGTCCTAAATTGGCATGGGGGAAAAAAAAAAGTCCCTCTGAGAAAAATTCACACATCAGAAGAGTAGGAAAGAGAGTTGTAAAAATACATCCTTTTATGAATAAGTATATAGCTTAAATCATGTTTATGACAGTATTTGTTAAGCTGACTGTTAAATGTTTAGCTTATTTTCTATACTTTTTCTACATTGGGAGTTTGGAAATGTTTAACTCAGGCATTGTTTCCATGTATACCAATCTTGAAGGAAAAGTCAATATTTCTTCATCTTAATTCAGATAAGTATTTTATTTGATGTTTTTAGCAGTGTTCACTGACAAACGAGAAGATAATTTTCTTCTGGTGTTTATCGCCTACATTTTCTAGATAATTGTTGACAATGAATATCAGGTCGAAACTGTATGTCCTTTTTTTTTAGACTATATATTTTTATGGTGTATTTTATACTTTATTGATGTTCTAGTCCAAGGATATCATTATTACTTTATCCATTCACTATTCGTTTAGATATATGAGTTTAACAATTATCATTCTTCAATCCATCCTGAATCTTGAACCTCTCATCTGGGATCATTTTCTTTTCACCTGAAGAATATCCTTTTCACCTGTGTTTTGAAATTAATTGTAGAAAACTTCCTTCATTTTGATTTGTCCAAAAATGTGTTTGTTTCACCTCATCTTGAAGAATTGAGATGAGTGAATTAAGCCTCACCCCCACCACAACCTCTACTCCCTTTAAAAAAAAAATTTACTGTGAAATACACAAAAAAAGCAGTAAATTTCAAAGTACATTTTAACAAGAAGTTCTAGAAATTTTGAACTATGTCATGGGTTACAGTTCTACCACTGCAGGTGTGAAACTTCAAGTCTTTTTAAAACCTGCCTCACTTGGCCGTGTTTGGTCGAACACACAAAAATAAGCCAGTAGGGAGATAGTCACCCTAAAAGATAGTGTTTCAATATGGACCACTCATTCAACCCCAACCTCTGCGTCAAGATAGTGGAGTTGATCTTCCCAGAGAAATGCCAGGTGAAATCACCCTGTCCTATTAAAATTTTTATTTTTTTAATGCACTTACTATACTGTAATCATCTCATTCTTAGATAAATTACAGCATTGAATCATATTACATATTACTACTAACCTAACCTAATAGACTTTAATTAAAGTGAGGTGGGGATTCTGAAAGTCCTATGAGCTGGGATTGGAGAGGAAAAAGAAGTGGTCACAGGACCTCTTTTTTTTTTTCAACTTTTTTATTGTATAGTATAACATATATACAAAGCAAAGAAATAAAAAAGCAATAGTTTTCAAAGCACTCTTCAATGAGTAGTTATAGGGCAGATCCCAGAGTTTGTCATGGGCTACCATACGATCCTCTCAGATTTTTCCTTCTAGCTACTCCAGAATATAGGAGGCTAGAGGGCTTAAATATTTTTTTAATCACCTCAATCAACTTTTTCCTTTCTTTTTTTTTGTGTAAAATCACATATACATAAAAGCAATAGGTTCAAAGCACAGCACCACAGTTAGTTGTAGAACATATCTCAGAGTTTGACATGGGTTACAATTCCACAATTTTAAGTTTTTACTTCTAGCTGCTCTAAGATACTGGAGACTAAACGAGATATCAGTTTAATGATTCAGCAATCATATTCATTGGTTAAATCCTATCTTCTCTGTATAACTCCACCATCACCTTTGATCTTTCCATCCCTCTCTTCAGGGGTGTTTGAGCTGTGGCCATTCTAACTTTTACATGTTGGAAGGGGTTGTCAATAATTTGGGGTAGGGAGATGGAACTATCTGATGTTCTGGAGAGGCTGGGCCCTCTAGATTTCAGGACTTATCTGGTCCAGGGACCAGACTGGAGGTTGTAGGTTTCTGGAAAGTTATTCTAGTGCCTGGAACCCTTGTATATTCTACAATCTATAAGATTGTAGAATCTTATATATTGCCTAGGTATCTTTAGGATTGGCTGGAATAGTCTGGTTAGGGCTTGGCAGGTTATAATAGGTAGCAAGGTCTAACTGAAGCTTGCATAAGAGCAACCTTCAGAGTAGCCTCTCGACTCTATTTGAACTCTCTCTGCCACTGATACTTTATTAGTTACACTTCTTTTCCCCCTTTTGGTCAGGATGGAATTCTTGATCCCACAATGTCAGGGCCAGATTCATCCCTGGGAGTCCTCTCCCACATCGCCAAGGAGACTTTCACCCCTGTCACAGGCCCTCTTGACCAAGGAAAATGTGCTTGTTTTATGAGATCCTCACACTAGACCGCACCATATAGAATCAAGTAATTTATACATAATGTATAGAGAGGATTGTTTTTTCACATTAAGTAGTAAGTAGAAGGCATGAATTAAAAGCCTCACTGTTAGCATAATAGGTTTGTTTTTCATCAGCCTCATACCATGTGTTGGGCAAGTTCAGTAGGGTCAAGGACTGACAATGTAGAAGGCCCCAGCTATGGGGGGAAAACTTAGCTCCTGTTCTCAGAAGAGTTGGTCAGAAAATCTCAACCATTTAAACATGTGATGAAAAGTGCAGTTTTGGAAATGTACATGTAGAGGTTGCCGGAAGTATTCTCCTAGGTTGTTAATATTGTGCCATATTCATACATTGGAAATCCTACCTGTTTATCTTTTTTACTTTTCCTTTTTATCAAAGTGGTTGAGGAATGAGGCACTTAGCACTCTACTCTGTGAAATTTTTACCTTCATTTCTCTGAGTAACCTTCTTTAGTTTCCTTTTTAAATTATCTTTTTGTTGCAGCTTGCAAGCTTCTTGAGGATAGGGTCTAAGCTTTATGATGCTGGGGGTACATATGTAATTTTTATAATGATTTTGTACCAGATGTAGCCTGGAATAAATCATCTGGAGCTCTGAGAGATTGGGAGTTTTGAAATTCCTTCTTCAGCTAGTCACAGCTCCTCGAGAGGTCTTTTAAACCTCAGATATTAATTTATTAATTTTTTTACTACTTTTCTATATTTTCTTCACATCTAGTCCCAGCAAGCAGAGAGTATGAAGGAACATCGTCTGTGGCCTGTGCGCCTCTGAAAAATTGTGCCCTTAGGAGCAGGAAAAATAGACTGGAGAGATCTTCTGAGTTAACTATTGTATTTTATTATGAAGTGCCATTCTCAGAACATCTTTCATGCTCATATGCAAGTATTTGTGCAGAATTAATTCCAGCTGTGATGATTTGTTACATTCTCTATGCAGACAATCGCAAGTTGACAATTTCTTTTGAATAGAGACCTGGGCAGTTTTCTGTTAGAGAAGTAAGTGTTACATCATAAAGATGAATTGACATGGCTTCTTAGGCTGGGATTGTTTCTTCTCTTACTACGTGTAATAAGATTTGTCTTTCAGAGTAGCTTTGCATTTCTCTCAAACTTCTTGGTACTTCACTAGAATTACTGGTTATTGAACCTGATTTAATGCTCTCAAGAAGGACTTGACTTTTATTTACTTATTTTTTGCATGGGCAGGCACCGGGAATTGAACCCACATCTCCAGCATGGTAGGCGAGAACTCTGCCTGCTCAGCCACCATGGCCAGCCCTGACTTTTATTTTTAATGCTTAAAAATTTCTGATGTTGCTTTATTGAGGATATTAATGACAACTCTGCAGGTGGATTTAATAATTCATTTTAATACCAATATGAGAAGACTGGGTCCAGTCAATGAAAAGGGTAGAAAACTTGCATTTCCTTTGTGTATGTGTGTGAAAAAGAGTAAGCCATTTTAAATATTGCAGATACGACTGTTATGTTGGAAATGAAGGAACAGTGATGATTATATCTTGTTAAACTGAATATTTAAAACTTATAAACTTATAGAGACATCATCAAATGAAAATCACATTCTATTTATATAGCATAAGTTGTTTTGAAATTGAATGATTAGCTCTCCTTCTCCCAACCCCCACTCCAGGGCAGGGTCTTTTCTTCTCTACTTTCCTCCTGTTTTTTTGTTTGTTTGTTTGTTTAATTTGGAATAATACAATAGAGGAATTTTAAACATTTGGCTAATGTTTGCTCACCCCAAACTCCATTATGAAACCGTGGAGACATACTTGGTTATAGAATCAGAAGAAATGTTTCAGGTGTCCAAGACATTTGATGCAGGAATGCAATGGAGTGTGTACAGACAAGCAATTAGGCATAACTCAGCTCATGTCTGAGGTCTGCCATTTTTGACGTATGGCCTTGCAGATACTTCATTGCTTTTGCAACCCAGTCCTCTCATCAGGACAGTGGGGAAAATACCTGTCTCCTGAAGTTATTCTAACATGGCCCCAGGTGTATAGAAGATGACCCATAGATACTAATTACTTTTCCTTTGTCTCTTGTTATAAACCTCTTCTGAATCATGGGTAGGAGTTTTCTGTCACTTCAGCTTGGATTGTTGGTGCTGTTTGGTGGGAATTAAATTCCAGGCATAGTAGTCCTCATAACTTTCCCTCCTCTTTGAAAACAATTGGTTTGTACCAGGACCATTTGAGATTACTTGCTCCAGCTTTGTCGCTGGTTGTCTTTAGAGTTTGAGTTTAGTAACTTGCTGATATTTTGTTATAATAGAGCTGTGTTGTTGTTGTTTAATTAAAACAGATACTTTCATCTTTGCTAAAGTCTGTAACGTCTTTTGCCAGTTTGCTCTCACGATCTTCTAAAAGCACCTGAAATTGACTCATCACTTTCAACCAGTACTTCACTTGTGGATTTTAAAGTACTGATGTCTGCTTGTCTAATTTTGAAACTGTAACTTAGTCCAACAGCATTCATATTTAAGACTTTTGGTGTAAAGTATTACCATTTGTACACTGAAAATATTAAAGCCACACTAATTTTTCATCTTCCAAGCAAAATGAGTAACAATTTCATATGTTTCTACAAAGCATTTTTTAAATACAGAAGTTGTCATTAGCACATCAACCCTGTGAGTTGGCAGAGCAGGCCATAAGAGCTCTGTTTTATAGATGAAAAGCTTGAAGACCAGAAGGATTTGTATGAATGTTTTGTTTTCAGATTAGCAGCTTGATTAATATTCTCTACTCCCAATATAATACTCTCACTTGGCTAGTTTTACTGCCATGAGAAGTAAAATAAATTACTGTTCGGATTTTCTATGTATCAGTGCTGAAATAGGATCAGAGTCATATGACAATTTAGATATAAAAAATATCACATGCCGCTGCCTAGAATTATGACTTGTTACGTTTCCATTTTCCTAACCACAGGATATAAAATAGAATATTAAATTTGTAAGCCATTCAGATGAATAACACAAATGGGAAATTGATGTTATAAGTCATTACAATGATATAGTAAGTTTCTGAACATTTTTTTGGTTTTCAGACACTCTTACAAAAAGGAACCTACTAAAAATTCTATAAGGACAGTCACCTGAATTATTCGATAGTGTCCTATTTTACAGTTTAGTAATCCAAGGTTATGCCTGTTGATTGGAGACTAACATTTGTTTTCCTGAAACACTTTTTGCTTTAGAAATTTTGTTTTTTTGTTTGATTATTTTAAGTTAGACAGAGGCAGGTAAATAGTGGGGCAAATGGAGGCAATCCCAGGTGGAAATTTAACTGGAAGGTGAGGCCAGATGTCTTTCAGAACTGGGAAGAGAAGAATGCTCCATAAAACCAGGTACGCCCTGGCTGTCAGTCACGGTTCAAGCCCTAAAGGTTCTCATTTCTCTACTACTAAATTGACCTATGAGGAATGTAGTTAACCTTTAAAGTAGCCCTTTTAAGGAGATTGGCTGTTTCCTTGGGCTCTTCCTGAAAATTAAATGTGTACATATATCATTAACCTTCTATTCAGTAACTCTTATTTGCCAGTGGAAAGCCTCACAGGGGTAATCTTTTTTTGTGTGCAAAGCGTACAGGAAGTTGATGTTTAATGAAGATTAGGAGGTACTCGGTGAGGTGCCAGCTTGCGTAAGTACATACACATCATGGCATTTTTCAATTGGTCTTGGCATGATTCAAATGGAAAACTATTTCCTTTTAGCCAAGTGGACTTTGAAAAGATATGGCAACTGTCTGAAAGAGTCTAAACAAGGAGCTGTTCATGGTCACTTAACACTTTGGGGAAAAGATTTTATTTTAGCTTCCAATTCAGTCCTGACTCCCCACTTCCCTCAAACAACCTGTGTGCTACTTTTGAGTAATCTAAACCTAACTGTATAGGATTTAGAAAAGAAAAGGATACAAAGTCTTTACATCTAATTATTTCTTCAGTCCAACGGTACTGTACAGTCCTATGACAGAGTTCCTTGGTAAGCCCTGTCTGCAAATGTGCTTTAGTTTTATTTACTTGTATTGGGACAACCCTTTTTTTTTTTTAACTTTTTAAATTGTATAATATAACATATATACAAAGCAAAGAAAGAAAAAAAGCAGTCGTTTTCAAAGCACTCTTCTACAAGTAGTTACAGGACAGATCCCAGAATTGGTCCTGGGCTACCATTCCATCATCTCAGATTTTCCCTTCTAGCTGCTCCAGAATAAAGGATGCTAGAAGGAATAAATATTTTTTAATAATCACAGTCAACTTTTTTATCTTTTTTGTGAAAAATAGCATATATACAAAAAAGCAATACATTTTAAAGCACTGCACAACCATTAGTTATACAACAGACTTCAGAGTTTGGCATAGATTACAATTCCACAATTTTAGGTTTTTACTTCTAGCTGCTCTGATAATACTAAAAGAAATATCAGTTTAATGATTCAGCAAACATATTTGTTTGCTAAACCCTACCTTCTCTGTATAACTCCACCATCACCTCTGATCTTTCTGTCCTACTCGTTAGGGGTATTTGGGCAAATGGCCATTCTAACTTTTTCATGTTGGAAGGGGCTGTGACAGTTCTTTTTGTATCAGTTCACTACTATCCTGGAATTCGGTGTTATTCTGTTTATTTTCATGAACAAGGTCAATTTTGAATGGAATTCTGAAAATTATCTCTGTGTGATGTAACAGCCTTGAGAGCAAGACTTTTATCTGTTTTGTTCATCTCTCTATCAGGAATAGTTAGAATAGTGCTTGATATTTAGTTGCTCAATAAATTGTTGAAGAAGTACTGACTTAGATTGAGAAATATGTATGACATTCTCAGATGTCTGTTGGTTTGGGGTTGTTGGCAGCTGGTATGTGGTCCTGACCTGCTTTGCAAGGTCTCTTTCCATTGCACTCTGTTGGGTGATCCTGCCCGAGACGTGTTCCTTCAGAGGACCCAGGTGAATGGCCTGTATTCAGGAGGTTCCAGTAAACAAGAAAATTCTGAGTAAACAGGGCAGGTTTGGTATCCTTAAGATCAGATAAAAATGGTACTTAGGAAGTACAGTCAACAATCAAGGCTTTCAGCTGGGTACAGAGGTTGAAAGTGGGTTCCAGAATAAGAACCAGGAAAAACATCTGTAGTGCCTAACAGAGATGAATGAATAGACACGTTCCAGGATACACACTGCTGTTTATTGGCAATGTGATCCTTTTTTTTCTTTTTAAATCAAGATAAAGTACCATGAGATGTGCTGAGCTTGAGTGTACAATTATATGAGTTTTGAAAAATATTTATCTGTGTAACCAATACTCCATCAAGATATAGAACATGTCCATTACCCCAGAAAGTTCCCTTGGCCAGATGATCTTGAACAAGTTGCTACACTTTGGCCATCAGCGAAATGAGAATAATAATAAAGCTTATCTCACAAGGCTGTTGACATTATAACAGCAAAAGCAAACAATTGTGTATGAGTTTAAAAGTTTCCACAAATCTCATTTAACTCTCAAAGTGGCTCTATGAATGCATTGTTATCATCTCAGCTTTTACAGTGGAGGTAAATGAGGCTGAGATTATTTTTGACCCGAAGTAACCCAGTTACCGAGTAGCTGGCAGATCCTTCCACGAGTAACGTATATCTTCTCTGGCCAGGCAGCTTTGAGTGTCTGTAGCTGCAGAGGGCCACCAAATATCGGGATTTTATTATCGTGGAAAGGAGGTTAGAAAGAGATGGAGATTTAGCACATTCGACCTAGGTTTCATGTCCACTGTTGCTATTTATTAACTCTGTTTCTTGGGCAAGAGCCCTGACCTTCTTGAAACAGCAGGTTTATCATTTCTAAATGGGGAGAGGAAAGGGACAATGACAGCCATGTGGGCTGTCTGTGCCTCGGGCTGTCACCTGGGAGAAGGGCTGGGAGAATACTCTGTGGGCTATGAAGAGCTTTGCACAATGTCATTTTCTTCTCCTCGCACTCACTCCCCCATCCTACCTGCACACATTTGCTGACTGGGTGGATAAAGCAGGAATTGACATTGTGTCAGAGAGAGGGGTCCCGACTTGTCCCTGTCTGCACTCAACACTGTTTACACAGCTTTTTCACACAGTAGTCTTTCTGACGTTTGAAAACTTCAGAGAGTTTTTCGGCTATTAGGTCAGCTTCACTTCAGCAATACTTATTGACTTTTTAGAAAAATTCTATTTTGATTTTTTTTCCCTTGAAAGTAATACCCCTCGTACCAACAAGTATGAGATAGTTTAAGATGGGTGAATTCCTAATTCTTCCAAAGAAATGTGGTGATGTGTTCAAGACCAGAACGGAATTACCTTGTGTATCTTTCCTGTATTCCCAAAGATGAGCTCTTCCCACACTGCTTAATTACTGGTTATTAAATATAGAGCCCTAATGTCTTACTATTAAACACAGAACCCTTACTTCTATTGCTCGAGCAGCTCCATTTCTTCCATCCCCATTTATTCTAACAACTATGGAAACAGCTTTAACATTTACTCATTTGGAGTCTGAAATATTTTTTTTTTATAACCCCACTGGCTCGTAATTTCCCATTTCCTCTCTTAGAGAACGCACACATTCTAGCAATCTCAGCATGACTTGGTCTCTTCTGGTTTAAAACAGTCACTTTCAGGGAATTATCACCTATGTCAGGACTTGGGTTTATCCGTGCAAACTTCCTGTGCAGGGATGTTCTCTCCTTTCAAGGGTTGTTTTTCTTCCTCTCCAGTCCACCTACTTCTGAGATGAGTCCTGGGTCCCAGAGGAGCTTTGTAACATCATGACAGTAGGTGAGGATTGTCTGGTCCAAGGCTCCCTTCCAGATCCCTCTGGCTTCTGCTGAAGTAGTTCATGACAGTTGTCTGTAGGTGCCTCTGTCCCTGTGTGTCCCAGCCTGGCATTTGTGTGTGCTGGTATCCATGCCCTCTCTTGGCATTTGCAGTGGAGGAGTCAGCTTACACTGGTCTTTCTTTGAATTGTCCTAGATCTTTTCTGATCCATTGGCCTTCTTAGCACCTCACGTGTGTGTCTTTCTCTGGAGATCCTCCTTGGTATGCTTTGACATTCCTGTTGGTTGGGAAACTGCCCTCTGTCTCCCACCTGCATAACTCCCGACTACTTTTTACTCCATCCTCTTTCTTGCTGCTTTTGTCACCTAACCCAGAGGTTCACAAATGCATATCTATAAACAGGCGTGCTTTGTGACAAAATGTTTACCATGATACAGAGAAGTGAAAAACAAGAACAATGACTGTGCTAAGGGTTTCAGAAAGCTCAATTTACATAATCTAAACTAAAGGAATGTTCTTTATTCTGAGGGCATGTACTCCTTCCATTTGTGTGTGTGTTAGTCAGAGTTGTTTTGTTGGAAGTGTCTTTAATGGCAAAATTAAAAGCTGGCATCCCCATTTCATCTCTCCAGTTGTTTCAACAGTTTTTTTTTTCCACTCTAGTAGCTTTTAATTCTTTTACTAGTCTGTAAAATCTGAATGGCTTGGAAGCACTGACCCACTGCCTTCTGTCCTTATCTTCAGCTCCAGCTGCTGCTGCTTCAGAAAAAGCATACTCAGATGCTTGCTCATCTTTTCCATATCCCCAGCAGCAGAACCTGCCCTGAGTTCCTTCAGACTCTGGTTACTTCTATTTTTTTTTCTGTTACTTCTATTTTTGCAATTTTTGTAATTATTTACTTGTCCCTACATGTCCTCCTGACTGAACTGTACTCTCTTTGAAGGCTCCTTGAAGTCAGGAAGTAACCAACTCACATTCTGCAGCCACTTAGCTCCCCTGGGATTGTTCTAGGGCTTTTGTGTTGGTTCCTCCTTTTGTACCTAATTGGAGGTTCTGAATATAATAAAATTTACACACGGATAATTTAATTCTTGAATGTCTCTAATAGTAAGAAAATAGTTGTAAGAAACTGATAAGGGTTAGCTTGATTACTAAAATGTCTCACCTCTATATAACGGCAGGGGTGGAATTATTCTCAACTATGAAAGTAGATGAAATGAAAAAAGCACATGGCTGTCTTCCATGTGGATAAACTAGGAAGTTAGTATCCAACAGTGGAGATGTTATTTTATTGGACTTCTGTTTAAAATACTTTATTGAGGAGTTAAAATTATTTGGAGGCAATCATGAGTGGATACTGGAATTATTCGCTTTAAAAAAAAATCCACAAATACTGACTGAGTGAGCATGGGTAGAACATTTTCCTCCCATTTCTAGGTGCAAATCTCCCTTTGTGTTCATCTCTGGCCTCCCATAACCTCTGCACCCTGAGCCAGCCTGACAAGCCTTCGGGGCTGGGACCTGTCAGTAGGGGAGTGGAGCTGCTAGCCTTGGGTATTTTGGAATTTGTTGGGCAAGACTGAGCTTCTGCCTGCTGTTAAGGATGGAGTAAGCTTGCTCCTGAATTGTTTCTACAGGGAATTTACTGCTGAAGGTCATTATTTAAAGGTCTGTGTCCTGAATGCCTTTTATGTACCAGTGATTTTCAAGGCTGTCACTGTCAAGTCATAATAAAATTGGGAGCCAGACTCAGGGACCGCTTTCGTGTAGCTGAAGACTTTGTGTTAAACGCATTAACCTTAGAAATATAAAGCTGAACAAAGTCCAGTTTGTGAATTTTAAAATTCTTCTCATAACACAACAGCATGCACACCGAATGTCATTGTCCTTTTTAAAAGGGATCACACCATCTATTCCATTTAGACGGTTGAGAGGTTCTTAGATCCTATAGGCTCCATCTTCCTACCCTGTCATTTAAGATTACAAAAAGTAGCTAGTCTCCCAGCAATGAGATTTTATTTTGCTTATCAGGGCAAGGGAGGGGACTTGGCTGGGTTTCTTGCTTCCTGACATTCACCTTGTATTTCTTTGTTCTCCTGGCAAACTCCCACATTTAGCAGTCCCTGGAGAGTCCCAACTCCAGAGTGGATGGAGGGGAGGCTACCTGGCATATAGACAATATTGACCTTTACAGCCAGAGACCCCGTAAGCAGATGCTGACTGCCAAAACTAGAGCAGTGAGAGAATCTTCTTTATTCCTTGGACCTACAGTCCTGAGATAAGTCAGGTTGTCTTCTCAAACATGAGAGCCAACGTCTTATTCTTGACATTCCTCAAGGTCTTCACTTGCTGTCATCCCAGAGAAATCTGGAGAGTGAATAATTTCAACATCGTAGACTTGTGGGTTCTTCACAAAATCCAAATTTGGGTTAAGTAAGGATAAATGTTGATATGTCATGATGTCCTTGGAAGAAAGGTACAATATAATACATAAATATATAAATACGTATTTTCCCTATACTTTTTTAGTGTACTTGCCCATTAGATTTCATTTGTTAAAATATTCAAGCCTAGTTTCAAGTTATTATGCTTCATTTTAGTGGTGTGGTGGAAAAACCAACCAAACATTTATCTTTAATTTATAGTTCTTAAAAATTCACATTTCCGTAGCTGTTTTATAGAGGTGTAGCAGTAGATACTGTGTAGTTTTTTTTTCTTTTTTGTGAACAGTAACATACATACAGAAAAGCAATAAATTTCAAAACACATCACAGCAATTCGTTATAGAACAAGATTTCAGAGTTTGGTATGGGTTATAATTCCAGTTTTAGGTTTTTACTTCTAGCTGCTCAAAGATACTGGAGACTGAAAGATATATCAGTATAATGATTCAGCAGTCATACTCATTTGTTAAACCCTACCTTCTCTGTATAACTCCACCATCACCTTTGATCTTTCTATCCCACTCTTGAGTGGTGTTTGGACTATGGCCATTCTAACTTTTTCATGTTGGAAGGGCTGTTGATAAAGTGGCATAGGGAGATGGAACTAGTTGATGTTTTGGGTAGGCTATTGCCTCTGTATTTCAGGACATATCTGGTCCAGGACCCATCTGGAGGCTATAGGTTTCTGGAAAGTTACCCTAGTGCATGGAACCTCTGTAGAGTCTTAAATTACACCTTAGATGTTCTTTAGGATTGGCAGGAATGATTTTGGTTAAGGTTTGACAAGTTATGACAGGTAGCAAGGTCTAACTGAAGTTTGCCTAAGTGTGACATCCAGAGTAGCCTCTTAAGCCTAACTTATGTATTTTTTCATTTTTAAAACATTTTTTTTGTTTTATTGTGAAATATAACATATATACAAGGAAAAGAAAGAAAAAGTGATAATTTTCAAAGTACGCTTCAACAAGTAGTTACGGAACAGATATCAGAGTTTGTTATGGGTTACCATTCCACTATTTCAGATTTTTCTTTCTAGGTGCTCCAAAACACTGGAGGCTAGAAGAAATATCAGTATAGTGCTTTAGCAGTCATACTCAATTGATAAATCCTATTTTCTCTGTATAACTCCTCCTCTTCTTTTAATCCTTCTCACAATCTATAGGGAACTTTAGATAACACCTGTTCTAAGTTCCAGGAAAGAAATCTTAGTGCATTAGTCTCAATATGAGCGCTAGGTGTTCTTAAGAGTTAACAGGAGTGATGTTGGTTGGGGGTTAGCAAACCATAGTGATTAGCACTATCTAACTGAAGCTTGCCTAAGAGCAGCCTCCAGAATAGCCTCTTGACTCTATTTGAACTCTCTCAGCACTGATACCTTATTTGTTCCACCTCTTTTTGCCCTTTTGGTCAGGATGGCATTGTTGATCCCATTGTACCAGGGCTAGGCTCATCCCTAGGAGTCATCTCCCTCACCTCCAGGGAGACTTTCACCCCTGGGTGTCATGTCCCACGTAAGGGGGAGGGCAGTGGTTTCACTTGTAGAGTTGGGATGTTGAGTGGCTTTTTTGTTTGTTTGTTTTTTGCATGGACAGGCACCGGGAATCAAACCCGGGTCTGTGGTATGGCAGGCAAGAATTCTGCCACTGAGCCACTGTTGCACAGCCCATTGCACAGTTTTAACATAAGATATATTTCGTGTGTCTGGTAGGCATGTTTCAATAAGAGATGTTATAGTGTATGGTTGGTTAGAGCTATAAATAACACAAGAGGATGTTTAACTTAGTATACTGTCTTGGTATGCTACTCTTTTTTTGGAAGGTTGACTAAAACTTTCTTTGAATATTTTTATCAATAACTACCTCATTCCAAGGCTGATAAACAAATCTGAAACCTCATGTGTTGCTAATGGACATGACTTCAGGAAAACAAACAAACAGACCTCATTAGTGCATTGTTTTAACTTTTCTGGCACACAGGTTAAAATTCTTATGAGAACAGTAAATCTGTTTCAGCTTTGATATGTATATTTTTTTGCCCGATGAAGTCAGGAACACTGTGTGCTGTATATTTGAAGTGGGAGTTCAGCGATTGGGAGCTCAGCATTAGGTCTGGCTGACTAAGAGCAGTTGGTGGGTTCGGTTGTAGAGGTTATGACCTTTTCTAGCCTTAGCCTGCGCTGCCTTTTGTGGCCCTCAGGTGATTTTTACTGTGGCAGCCGAGGAGTAATGCTAATGCTACTGGGACTCGCCAGGCTTCTGAAGGATTTCTCTCTAAAGACTGTCTCATGACTGTGTTGATCCAAGTTAGGAATCAGAGGAGAGCTGCTGGCCTTAAAATAGCCACAGCCTAGGGGGAAGGACTAAATGGCACAGAGCCACTGTTGCCTTCCTGCTGCCAGGAGATAATCACTTAAGGAGGAAAAGAGGTGGTCAGCCGGGGAAAGTGTGTCCAAAGACAGGTGTGAAAAACATGGGGGAGAGTGTTTTCTTACTGCTTTGCATGGGGGGAAGTAAAAGTTTAGGTGAACGGCTTTTTAAAACTTGATGGGGAAAAAAAACGAATATTAGAGGCTATTATTTTTATAAGGCTAGGCTTACTGAGAATGTATTTCTAGATGTTTCTAATTTAGAAGAAACTATTTTGTATTTAAGGTTACTCACAGTTAAGTCAGAAAAACTGAAACAATGATATGTCTTGTTTCTTGTACTGATTGGGAACACAAAGTAAGCATTGTTTGAAAGCTGCAGACAACAGGTCATTGAGACAACGATCTATACATTTTAAAATAAAAGTTTCTAGGGGAATAATTTAATGTACTAATAACTCTGTACATTCGGTGTGAATTTTATGTTGGAGTCATCTGAGCTAGGAGAAGCTTCAGTCTGAAATTGAGGCATAAAATACACTTTTCAGAATGGAAGCTAGCCATTTACTGATTGAATATAACATTTGAAACTTAATTATTTTTAAGACTTTCTTTTCTATTTTAGGTAAAATCAGATCACTTTAGAAATTGTGTAATTGAACAATCAGTGGTCAAAATACCAAAAGAACCCTTTTCCCAGCAGTTCCCAGATTATTGTGGAGGTCTGATTAGATAGGAGGAGGACAGTGTTTGGTTTGAGCCATTTATTTAGGAATGGATGGTCACCGATTTTCAGGGGTTCTTCCAAGCATGTCAGAGCTAAGTGTAAGTGGATACAGACCAAAAGCAGAGAATTCTCTTCCCAGTAACTGTGACAGCCAATCCATGACATTTGGGTTTCAAAGAGAGAGAATATAATGCTAGGTGTGAAGCAGATAACAGATGGCCTATTGGCCCCAATATTTGTCTCCCCAAGTCTAAAGAATTCAGGGTTTTTATAGATTCGAAAAAGGGTGGATGGAGGGGGGACCCTTACAGTAGTAAGTATACAGAGGGTTGAGGCCAGACAAGAACTATTATTACAATAGTAACTGTAAACAGAGCTGAGACCAGGCTATAATAACCATAATCATAGTAAGTACACACAGGGCTGAGACCAGGGAGAATGGCCATTATAATTGCAAGTATAAACAAGGGTGAGACTAGTTGAGTTTTTAGTAATTTCAGGTAATAACTTTTGCCTCTTCTATAATATGGGAAGCAAAATCATCGATGTAAGGATTCAGTAGCCATAGGCATTTGTTAAATCTTAATTTCTTGTGTGCATAAGCAACATGACCTGGTTTTGTGGGGGCTGCAAGGACTTTCTTGTCCTGAGGCTGTATTGTAACCTTTAGCCCAAAGGTTAATCAATCTGTTGCTAATTGTTCTAGAGCAGTGGGTCCGTTTTAAATACTGAGTGTGATGGAAGATCATTCGAGGGCTTTGAGAGGGGAGGGCCTTGGACTGAGTTACCATTCAGAAGGATCTTTCTCATTGCCGTGTGGAGACTGTATCGTAGGGGGGGCAAGAGGCTGATGATTTGCCCTGTTGGGGGCCTAGGAGAGAGAACAATGGTAGCTGGACAATTGGTGGGAGGCCATAAACCAGGGAAGCCATCATTTCCTAGATAAGCCAAACACCCCCCTTCCCATCCCCCCAGGTCATTTGAGAGCTCTGGGTCACATTCCCATCAAGTTCAGGTTCTAAGCGTGTGCATTCCTAAACATGATAGTGATCTGTACGACAAACCACTCCTGCTACATATCCCTCACCTCAAAGAGACATGTCTATGATTTCGCAAATCCAGGCTGGGCTCCGTGCCTTCCTAGTTCTGCCCCATATAACCCCCTGAAAGCCGATGCACAGAGTGGAAGGCTACTCTGAATGTCCCCGTGGCCGCCCAGGACCAGCTTTGCAGTCTGTAAGTTCCCTTTACGGTTACTATTTTGATGTATGGAGTTGCCTGCTTTGTGTTTCAGTCTTAAGTAACCATTGAACTTTGGCGGAAAGTATTCCGTAGGTTCATGGTCAGGCACTGGACTAAGGGGTGACGGTGGAGATATACAATTTCATTTGGACCTGGGATGCATTTTGAAGGTAGCTCCTATTGCAGCTGTAATTAGGATCAGAGGGAAAGGGAGTCAAGGCTGACTCCTAGGTTTTTGCTTGGAATATGGTGGTGTAACTGAGAAATTAAGAAATAACAAATAATTATAATTACTGAATCATATAGATGTTTTCTTTCTATATTGAGGAATAGGCAGAAGTTAGTACCCGAAATTACTGAAACTCAACTCTTCTCATCCTTGTTTATACTTGTAACAGTCATTCTAGCCTGGTCTCCATACTGTTGTACTGGTGCCATTCCAGCCCCCCTTGTTTGACTCCATAAAAACCCTGAACTCGCTAGACTCATGGAGACAGATTTTGGGGCCAATAGGCCATCTGTGAGCTCCTGCTCCACACGTAGCATAAAACTCTTTCTCTCTTTGAAACCCCAGTGCCATGGATTGGCTGTTATGGGTATTAGGCTGAGAATCCACTGCTTTTGTTCAGTTATCAATTTGGTGACCTGAGAAGGGACAAGATTTCTTTCGTAAGAGGCAAGGAGTCCAACTACTTGAAGTTCTGGGGCCCCAGAGAGACAGGCAAACATGGCAATTGAGACTTTTGTGCTGTTAGATTCTTTTAGTCTGGAGGCTCGGCAACTGGGTTTTTCTCTACTCTGCCAATACTCCAGACCCTCATTACCTTAAAAAACTTCAAAGAGAGAAGCAGTTTCCAGTTCCAAGTCTGGACACCCGGTTCCAAGTCTGGGATCATTGTGTTGGTTTGTTAAGGCTGCTGGAATGCAGCACATCAGAAACAGCTTGGCTTTCATAAAGATAATTTATTAAGTTACAAGGATTTATTAAGTTCTAAGGCCATAAAAATGTCCAAACTAAGGCATGCAGAGAAAGATACCTTGATTCAAGAAAGGGCCAGTGACTTCAGTGTTTCTCTTCTGCTAGCTTTCTCTCCTGGCTTCTCCTATCAAATGGCTCCCCCGGGGGTGTTTTCTTTCTGCATCTCCAAACGTTTCTGAGCCAGCTCTGGAGCTTTTTCTAAAATGTTTCCTTCTTAAAAGGGGCTCCAGTAAGTCCTACCTTGAATGGGTAGAAACATATCTCCATGGAAACCACCTAATCGAAAAGATCCCACCTGTTTCAGTTTGCTAAAGCTGCCAGAATGCAATATACAAGAAATGGAATGACTTTTAAAAAGAGAATGTATTAGGTTACACATTTACAGTTCTAAAGCTATAAAAATATCCAAACTAAGGCACCCAGATAAAGCTACCTTGGCTCAAGAAAGGCCGATGGGTCAGGAACACCTCTGTCAGCTGGGAAGGCACATGGCAGTGTCTGCTAGCTTTCTCCCGAGGCCTCTCATTTCAAGAATTCCCCAGGGGACATTTTCTTTCTTCATCTCCAAAGGTCTCTGCTTATGTGGATTCTGTCAGCTCTGAAGCTTTTTCCAAAATGCTTCCCTCTTAAAGGGCTCCAGTAAGCAAAACACCTTGAATGGGTAGAGACATCTTCATGGAAATCATCTAGTCAATAAGTCACACACAATAATATCGAATCAGAATTAGAGAACATGGCTTTTCTGGGGTACACAACAGTTTCAAACTCACCCAGTCATCAAGGTAAGAGTAGATTGGGAAGTTGGTATGGCAGTTCAAGTCCCCTGGGCCTGGGCTTGAGGTCCTGGGTCCCACTTCCAGAATGATCCCCCTTGCTCTAACCTCTACACATTTCTGTTTTCTGGATACCATTCCATATGGGGTTCAGAGCCCTGACCTGTGTTTTTCCATTGAGGATACTCCTGGAAAATAGATAATCCAACAGTTAATTGGTATTTAATTGGAAATTAAGATTACCCGTTTAACTTTTAACTGGTGTGTTACTTAGGTATAGTGAGTATTTAATGCCGTTTGTTAATTGGTGAGTTCCATCTAGTTATTAATTGATGTATTATTTAAATATATAGTGAATGTTGTGTCTATTTAAATTTGTGAGTTGGTGTGTTACTGCGTTTGTATTGTTCAACTGTTTTAATTGGTTACGGATTACAGAAATGCTTTAAAATAGGGAATTCTAATTGTAGTAGCATTCCTAAATATAGCCCTTTTGGGCTGTATTTTGAAAAATTGGAAAGATTTTAGTTAAAAGCCTATGAACAAAAACAGTTCATTTCTGTAACACAGTCTGGCCTCAATATGATTTTGAATCAGGAGAGAAATGGCTTGAGAATGGCCCTGTAGGAAAAGCACACAGAGTTGTTCTGCCAGAGAGAGCAGAAATGGGATGCAATGATGTACTTCAAGCCCTTTATCTCTCCCAGCAATCAGCGTTCATGAGAAAATGTAAAATTTTACCATTAAAGATTAGCAGAGAAAAGGAAAGTATTCTCCTTGATTCAAATCTGGAGGGTCTAATAGAACCTTTATCAACTCTGTGATGGTTAGGTTCAGGTGTCAGCTTGGCCACGTAATGGCACTCAGTTGTCTGGTCAGGTAAGCACATGCCTAACCATTACTTCATGGACCAAAGTCATCCATAAGTTGATTGCATCTATGACTGATTCCATCTGCAGTCAACTAAAGAGCGCGTCTTCAGCAATAGGAGACATTTAATCCAATCACTTGAAGGCCTTAAAAGGACAGCTGATGACTTCAGCAGTCAGAAGAGAGAATTTTCATCTCTACCTCAGCTAGCCGGCCTCTCCGGGGGAATTCACAGAAAACCTTCATCACATTTGTCAGCTTGCAGCCTGCCATACAGAATTTGGGCTCAGACATCCCCGTGGTTGCAGGAGGCACATTTATAAAATCCCGTATTTACAGATATTTCCTGTTGGCCCTCTTGTTCTGTGGATACCTTGACTGCAGCCTTACGAGATCCTAAGCGGAATCTCACAGAGGACCCAGCTAAGCCATGCCCCCGCTCCTGACATATAGAAGCTGTGAGGTAATAAATGTGTGTTGTTTAAGCCACTAGGTTTGTGGTAATACTGTTATGCAGTGAAGCATAATGCGACATCCTTTATCTGCTCCCACCTCCCCCCTGTAACCAAGGGGCCAACAGATCATGAAAGGAGGAAGCCCAAACTGGGCTAATATTCAAGCATACCAGACAAGGATAAAAAAGAAGGGTTCAAATTTGTGAGTTTTATACTTCTATGTTTCTGGTCTTTTGTGTGTCTAACTTTCCATATGTGCCTGTTTGTGCAATATGTATTTTCCCACTTCCACATGGTAATTTTGGCAAATATTCTTAAAAGCACGCCATCCAATTTGCTTAAAGATAAGTAAGCATACACACACATAGATACACACACGCACACACACACACTAGTACTCCCAGAGTTTCTCCCCTATCCCCCAGAAAGGGGCATCACAGTTCAAAGTCTCTTTTTTTTGTAATTACTGTAAACAAACCTGGACATTAGAAAGAAATCAGCCCTGCCACAGGGCTGCCTTGGGAAATTGGCAAAGACTTCCAATTGTCTGGATCACATCTTTAGGTGAAATAGGTCTTATAATTGGAAACAATTAAAAGAAGGACTTTGGAACTCTCATTAACTCTAAGGTCTCCTTAGAGGTCTTAAGTCCTACTACCCTCATTTAAAACTTTTAAAACAAGGTTTCACAAAAGGGGGGAAAGTAGTGTAAGTAATAAAGTATCAGTGGTTGAGAGAGTTCACATAGAGTTGAGAGGCTGCTCTGGAGGTTTGCTAAGGTTCATTTAGAACTTGCTACCTATCATAACCTGCCAACCCCCAACCAAAACCATTCCAACTAATCCTAAAGAACACCTAGGGCAATATATAAGATTCTACAAAGGTTCCATGCACTAGGATAACTTTCCAGAAACCTACAACCTCCAGAAGGGTCCCTGGACCAGATAACTCCTGAAATCTAGAGGGCCCAGCCTCTCCAGAACATCAGCTAGTTCCATCTCTCTGCCCCCCCATATTATCGGCAGCCCCTTCCAACATGAAAAAATTAGAATGGCCATAATCCAAACACCCCTAAAGAGTGAGATAGAAGATCAAAGGTGACAGAGTTATACAGAGAAGGTAGGATTTAACAAATGAATATGATTGCTGAATCATAAAACTGATATTTCTTTTAGTTTCCAATATCTTAGAGCAGCTAGAACTAAAAACCTGAAATTGTGAAATTGTAACCCATACCAAACTCTGAAATCTGTTCTACAAGTGCTTTGAAATTTATTACTTTTTTTTTGTATGTATGTTATTCACAAAAAAGAAAAAAAAAGTCAATTGTGATGATAAAAAAATATTTATTCCTTCTAGCCTCCTATATCTGGAGCAGCTAGATGGAAAAATCTGAGAGGATGGTGTGGTAGCCCATGACAAACTCTGGGACCTGTCCTGTAACTACTTGTTGAAGAGTGCTTTGAAAAGTATTGCTTTTTTCTTTCTTTGCTTTGTATATATGCTATGTTATACTATTTAAAAAGTTTAAAAAAACAAACTAAACAAGGTTTAATTCTTTCTGTCTCAACTATTTCTGTCCCAGGGCCTAACTAGCTACTGGCAACTATGGGGGAAGTGTTGGGTGTGGAAAGATGGGGGAGGGTGGGCTTTGTTTAGAATTCTTTCTACTAGGCCTGGAGATTAGAAATGGTTGACACAGAAGAAATGTTGTGAAATAGGCCATGTTTGTTCTGAGAGAATTCCTCAGTTAAAAAAAAAAATTTTTTTTTGTCCCAATAGTACCTTTGCACCAGTAACTGCAATTTCACAAATCATTATTAAAATATAAATGGCCTTGGGATAGGGATAATTGAGTAAGATCTAAATGCCAAATTTTGCTAGTAAGAGAAAATGTCTTTGGGAGCTATGGACGAGTTTTCCTGGATTTATGCCTGGGAAAAATTTAACAATTTTATCTTTTCCAGAGTTTGCTGCTTTTGAGGTTGTTGAAGATTTTCGGATATTACAAAAGCAGATTTTTCTAACCTCCAATAGAAAAAGGAGCATTATATATTATAAGATGGTGAAAATGCAGGTTTGTGTTTAATGAACTTAAATTATTTGTTTGACAAACTATTTTAAAAACAATAATGCTTTGTGGGATGTTTAAAGACATTTTACCAACATTCCAAAAGGAGTTTACACAAATCATGTTTAAACTCTTCTAAAAATTTGAAGAGGAGGAAGCATTTCTGTAAGTGCTTATGTTCATTCTATAAGGCGAACATCCCTTATACCAAAGCCAGATAAAAAAAATTAGAGCTCAATAGCCCTTATGAGTATGGATAGTAAAATTCACCAGTGAAGCCATCTGGTCCTAGGCTTACTTTGTTGGGAGGTCTTTGATTACTATTTCATTTTTCTTGTTATTGTTCTGTTGAGTTACATTTCTTCTTGAGTCAATATAGGTATTTCTGTGTTTCTAGGAATTTGTCCATTTTATTTGAGTTATCTTGATTTGTTGGTGTACAGTTGTTTATAAGTAGCCTCTTATAATCCTTTCTCTTTCTGTGGGTTTGGTAGTAATGTTCCCCCTTTCATTTTTGAGTTTGTTTATTTACATACTCTCTTTTGTTAGCCTAGCTAGATTGATTTTATTGAATTTTTCAAAGAACCAATTCTTGGTTTTGTAGATTCTATTACTTTTTTATTCTTGATTTCATTTATCTCTGCCAAAATCTTTGTTATTTCCTTTTTGCTTGCTTTGGGTTCAGTTTACTCTTCTTTTTCTAAATCCTCCTGTTGTGAGGTTAGTTCTCTGATTTGATATCTTTCTTCTTTTTCTTTTCCTTCTATTTTAATGTAAGCAATCAAAACTATACATTTCCTGGGCGGCTGCTGTGGCTCAGCAGGCAGAGCTCCGACCTGCCGTGCTGGAGGTCTGGAGTTCGATCCCTGGTGCTTCCTGCCCATATGCAAAATTTAAAAAAAAACTATACATTTCCCCCTCAGCACTGCTTTTGCTACCTCCCATAAGTTTTGGTATACTGTGTTTTCATTTTCAGTCACTTCCAGATATTTCCTAATGTCTTCTGTGATTTCTCCTTTAATCTATTGGTTTTCAAATAGTGAGTTGTTTTATTTTATACATATATGTGAATTATCCATTTCTCCCTCTGCTACTGATTTCTAGCTTTGTTCTGCTGTGGTCCGAGAATACACATTGTATGATTTCAATATTTTTTAATTTCTTGAGCCTTATTTCCTGACCTAACATATGGTCTATCCTGGAGAATAATACATGTGCACTTGAGAGGAATGTGTATTGTTTTTGTGGGGTGAAGTGCTTTGTTTATCTGTTAGGTCCATTTTCTGTTTCTTTTTCTTGTAGTCTTTTTTTGTATACTGTACATTTTAATATTTTTGTGTGTCAATTCTGGTATTTAGTCCATGAACTATCTGTTCCTTAAGTTTGCATCCCATTAGTGATATGATAAGAGATATCCTTGAGTGCCATGAGCTAACAAGAACAAACCAAGGCAGAAAACACCTCTCACAGTCTTTGCAAATTGGCTGTGTGTTGGCCAATGCTCTCTTTCACAGTTAGCCCTCTATCAAGATGATGAGCCCAGGGTGAAAATGAAATGCAGGTTGTCTCCATCTTTTCTGAGATTCCATCTTGTCCTGCTTGTGCTCGCCAGTGGCATTAAGAATTCTCCTCCTTATGGGAATGAGACTGTCCTGTCCCCTCTCTATGAGATAAGCTTTTCCAACCTTATCCTGGTCGTATATCTCAAAGCTGATCAGCGTTTTTGCCCTAGGCTGTGTTGTCTTAATTGTTTCTTAAACTGATTTAGCTGTCCTCAAGCTACTCCCTACAGGGCACGTTCTGGGTCGTTGAACTAGAGAAGAGTTCTTTGGTTCAGTCTTTTAGGTTGCCATTCAGTGGATTGGCAGTGATATACAGGCACCCCAATATGTGCATAGAACCTACACTGCTCTTTCCAGAAAAGGGTCAGGGACCTCAATAGGAGTGTAGGCTGGCCCCCCACAGTGCTGGGGAAGGGGTAGGTGAGGGGCCAGCAAGGGTGTCCCAAGCTTCTATTATTTTTGAAGCTGCATTTTTTTGATTCTGTGCTTGTCCAGTGATTTCAACCCTTTAACTGTTTTCCATGGTTTTAAAGAACATGCCACTACATGTCCCTTTAGCACTCTGCAAACATTCATTGAGTGCTTTTTTGCTAGTTGTTCAAAGATCCTGTTGAGGGATGGCACCCTGGAGAATCTATGCCATCATCTTGGTTTACCAGAAGTTAGGAGGTTTCAATTTTGATGAAGTCTAGAGGCTCAGTTTGAAGTCTGAAGAACTAGTTAAGTCTATCTTTTTCAACAGTTGAATTATATATTTTCTTTTGAATTTGTGACACTTCTTGAAACTATGGCTTGTCATCTTTCATTATCTTTATCAATTTCACAAAACGATCTAGTCTAATATTGATTCTAATATTGTTTTTGCCCCCCTTTTCTCCTGTCTTTCTGGACTCCATTCATATATGGCTGACTTTTTTACTCTCTTACATATTTCTTTTTCTATCTCTCTCTCCCTTCTTCTTCTTCTTCTTCTTCTTCTTCTTCTTCTTCTTCTTCTTCTTCTTCTTCTTCTTCTTCTTCTTCTTCTTCTTCTTCTTCTTCGTTGTCGTCGTCGTCGTCGTCGTCGTCGTCGTCGTCGTCGTCGTCGTCGTCGTCTTCTTCTTCTTCTTCTTCTTCTTTTTTGTTATTTCCATCTATTTTGCTTTCTTTCCTTACTTTGGATATTTTCCATTGACCCGTACTCCAGATCCTCTTGTCATCTGTGTCCAATCTGCTGTTAAGCCTATTTGAGTTTTTTCTTTAGTTATAGAACTTTCCAATCTATGATTTTTTCTGTTCTTTGCTGAAATTCTTCTTGGCATATATTTATTTGAACATATTAATTGTGGTTGTATTAGAATCTGTGTCTGATACTGACAATAACTAATTTGCTCATGGGTTTGTTTCTTTTGTCTTTTTTCCCTTGGTCCTGTTTTTTATTATGCCTGGTTGTTTCTGTTTGCAGTCTGGGGCAGAGCACTTTGATCCAGTCAGGGGCTGAAGTAATTTGAGGCTGGTATGCAGTCTTTGTATGGCTAAATCTACCTCTGGTTATCTAGTTCCTAAATATATCCCTTCAGTGGTCCCAACTAAGAGCCTGGGATATTTCACCAGGTTTCACCTTGTTGGTGGGTTCCTGAAGTCCAGTTTGTGTCTCCTCATCATCAGAGGCTGCTGACAACTCTACTCTGCTTTTTATTTCCTTTATTACATTCTTAATGTCTTTTCCTGTGTGCTTGATTATCACATGATCAGTCAGCGCCATCATTTCTTTAGAATCTGGACCCTCAAGTGTTGACTGCCTCGGTAACTCTATGATGCTTTCATACAGATGTTTAAAAATATTTTTACCTGAACTTTAAGTTTTTCTTGGTAGCGGTATTGTTTTGTTACAGAATCTTCCATCATAGATTAAGACAGAAGTTTCTGCTTCCTTTATAGAATGTAAACTTCTTGTTCTGCTAAAAGCATGAATGAGTTTAGGAATGTTAGAAAAATTATTTTCAGATCCATTTATTGTCTCCATCAAAATTCACTGCTTTCACATGTCACAAATAATCTTAGAGTAAAAATCACTTTCTTTATTCCCCTTCTAACATAATTATCATCTATAATTTGTTATCTGTGTGCATATATTACTGCCTCACACTCTCCGGATTAAGTTAAATAGTGCTGACCTTGTTTCAAGGCAGAAAGAAGCTAAAACGTATCTCAAGTACTCTGTTTCTCAGTCCTTGTAGTCAATACTTTATGTAAGTTATCACATTTGAATCCTTCTATTACATGCTACTACAAATAGGGAAAGTTAGTTACTGATAAGTCATGATTTTGTTGCAAGGATTCAGTCTCTTACGCACTCTGCAAGCATTCACTGAATGCTTATTATGTCTGCTTATTATATATCGGACATTCTACTAAGTCCTACACTTCAGAGGTGAATAAGTCACAACCCCAACCCTCAAGAAGCTTAAAGTACCAGGAGAGATTAGCAAGTACAAGAGACTGGATAAAGGATGACATATCCCACCTTTTGGACTTTAAGCTTGTAATTTTACTATTTTGTGTCTCAGTCCTCCTTATGTCATTAAGACATTGTTAGAATCAAATGAGTTATTTACATGAAGATTACTCAAAACAGAGCCAGGCACATAGTAGTTGTACAGTAAATATTATTATCATCATTAGAACTTTATTTCCTCTTTCATTATGAAATCAGAAATGGCCTTAGAAATGTTAGAAGGCTATGTCCATAGCATACCTATTAAATGGGACAACTTAGTAACAGCAGAGTATATAACCTGGAAAATAGAAATTCAGGATAAACAGGTTTTTCGGGGTCTATGTATTGGCTGGCCTGTGAGATCTGTGTAGTAGACTATGGAGGAGGTTAAGCTATAAGCATAAAACCTTTCTAGAGAGAACTATAGGTCCTGTGTCGCATTTTCATCCACATACATAGTAATCTCCAAACAGCCAGTAATATCTTCTTCAAGCATAAAGAAGAGTGACATATTCCTAATTTATTAGATTTTTCTTCCTGGTTTTAATTAACAACAAACTGTAGCAGTAACCCTCAGCCTCTCTGTTTATAGCTACTGATTTCATTTTCCCATGTTCTTTTTCCGATGCATTTTACATGGTTGAGTCATAAAACATATGCACATTTTCCCTAGTTCTCTGAACCATGTAGTTTTTTAAAAAGGTTTGCATTTCCTTGAGTCACTCTACTGTAATTTTCTAATCATTCCCCTGTTTTTGACATTTACGTTGTTGGTAAGTCATCACAGTTGTAAACATATGTTAAAAATCCTCAGTTACATATTTCCCTAGTATACATTTTTGGGAATGGTTTACTTAAGATTCTTTTTGGCTTAAACAATGACAATTTATTGGCATGTGGTTGTGAGGCTGGGAGAATGTCAAATTGAACCATTACAAAGGTGATGTTTTATCCACAAAGATTGCGGCTTTAAGAGCTGGCTGTTGGTGATCTTTGGTGGTTGGCTGTTCTGCCACATGGTAACGCATGAGGCTATGTCTTCTTTCTCTTCTGGATTCTGTGGACTTAGGGTTTCTGCACCTCCACATTGCTTTCTCTATTAATGAGTCTCTTCTCATTATAAAGGACTCCAGAAATATGTATTAAAACCCAACCTCATGCAGTTGGGTCATATCATAATTAAAAAAACATCTTTGAAAGATTATATTTACAATGTGTTCACACCCACAGGAATGGATCAAGAACATGTTTTTCTGGGGTACATAGTTCAACATACCACAAATAAGCTGATTTAAAGAAAACATGTAAGTCAACTTGGTTACTTAAAATTCTTAATTGAAAGTAATAGAAATCAATTGAAGATAACTTATGAAAAAATTGGATAAGTTTTAGTGGCAGAGAGAATTCAAATAGAGTCGAGAGGCTGCTCTGGAGGTTCTTCTTACTCATGCTTCAATTAAACCTTGCTATCTATCATAACCTGCCAACCCTGAACCAGGGCCATTCCAGCCAATCCTAAAGAACACGTAGGGCAATATATAAGATTCTACAAGGGTTCCATGCACTACAGTAACTTTCCAGAAACCTAAACCTCAACATGGGTCACTGGTCCAGATTAGTCCTGAAACCTAGCCCAGCCTCTCCAGAACATCAGATAGTTCCATCTCCTTACCCCATATTAGTGACAGACCCTTCCAATATCAAAAATTTGGAATTGCCAAGCTGAAACAACCCCAAAGAGAGACATGGAAGGATCAAAGGTGATGGTGGAGGTAAACATAGAAGATAGGACTTAACAAATGAATATGAATGCTGAATCATTAAACTGGTATCTCTTTTAGTCTTCAGTATTTTAGAGCAGCTAGAAGTAAGAACGTAAAGTTGTGAAATTGTAACCCATGTCAAAGTCTGAAATATGTTCTGCAACTGATTGTGGTGCTGTGCTTTGAAATGTATAGCTTTTTTGTATATATGTTATTATTCACAAAAAAAAGAAATAAAAATAGTTGATTGTGATGATAAAAAAGTATTTGTGCCCTCTAGCCTCCTATATTCTGGAGCAGCTAGAAGGAAAAATATGAGAGGGTCGTATGGTATCCCATGACAAACTCTGGAATCTGTCCTGTAATCACTTTTTGAAGAGTGTTTTGAAAACTATTGCTTTTTTATTTCTTTGCTTTGTATATATGTTATACTATACAATAAAAAAAAGTTAAACACAGGCGGCTGCCGTGGCTCAGCAGGCAGAGCTCCGACCTGCCGTGCTGGAGGTCTGGAGTTCGATCCCTGGTGCCTCCTGCCCATATGCAAAAAAAAAGTTAAACACACACAAATGGATAGGTTTTATAGGGGTACCCAGCATATTTCTCAGGACTCAGTGTGAGGGAAGTTGTCAGTAACCAAATCAGGTGAGCAGTCAATTGATCCCCCGTATGGTTTTTCATTTCTCCTTCTCTAGGTACATTGGTAGCATTCTCTGTCTGGGCTGCTTTCTCTGCTTCTGGGTGCACGGAGAAGGTGGTTGCTCCACAGGGACTGTATTTATATGCTCTTCAGTGCCAGGGACACACTGTGCCTCACTAGCCATTTCAATTCCAAATCCTGGGGGACAGAGAATCTGTCCCCATTTGAGAGTAGGTGTCTACACCTGGGCTAATTAATTGTAGTTCATCTATAGCGGGGATCACCTCAGTAAGAGAAGGGGCTATTCTCAGAGAAAGAGGATTGTGAACTGAGCCCATACTCAAAAGTTTTGTACTTAAAGTAGGATTACATGAAATTTGTTTTTATGATCGTTGAAATTGCTTTCCAAAACGGCAATTCCATTTAGGTCATTAAAAAAAAGGATGAGTATTATACATACTTATTTTTTTTTAATATTTGACTTTAGATACTAAAAATAATTGTTTATCACTTCCTAATTTTGATCCATCACCTATAAATGGTGTTTAATGGATAGCTAAGAAAATCTAATTTAAAGTCAACATTCATTGACGGTTTACTTTATGTAAATATTGTGCCAAAGACTTTTGTAAGTAAAAGGAAGTTTATATTATAGCCCATGTTCTCAAGAACTATGCAATCTAAAGTTGATTTAACCCTGAAGGACAGGAGTTCCTTATTCAGTGAACCTTGAGTGGCAATGCTGTATGCAGAGAATTATCATGCTAAATGTTGACCCTTTCCATTTGTGGACTTAACATTTGAGGTATCAAATATTGATGAGGGACCCCAAAGTTCCAAGACATGTAGTATAGTATTTTTATCCTATTTTTATGTTGGGAAACTTAAGGTATCAAGAAGTTAAGCCATCAGTTCTTGCTCTTCTAAATTGTGTTGTTGCATTTTGAATTAAAATTTCTGATTCTTAGCCTCATTTGATAGTCCTACCTATTCACACTTTGGTATCTATTTCTTTAGTCTTAGGAAGGAGGGGTTGAAAGTGGATAGGAAGGATTTCTCAGTTTTGGTGGAAGATGTTGACAAATTACAGATTTCCTCTCTGCAACTAGAAATTTGCTCTTGGGATTTTCAAGTTGGGCCCATATTGGTGACCAGAGTCAAATAGGAAAAGTATCTTCTTTGCTTCTCTTTTCTGATTTGGAATACATTTTTCCCCGTTGACACCTGGCCTAACTGGTATCAGGTTCTTGACCTTCATATGTATGTAAAGACTAGGTTTTTCTGAACTAATAATAGCTACACTGTGAATTACGTAGGTTTCAGTTGGGGGTTAGTCTAGGCAGCTAAGCACAGTTAGTAGCATTTCTTTAGGAAAAGTAGTTTTTTTTAAAAATATTTTTATTGAGAAATCTTCGCACATATACAGTCCATCCGTGGTGTACAATCAGTGGCTCATAATATCATCATGTAGTTGTGTATTCATCACCATGATCATTTTAGAACATTTGCCTCATTCCAGAAAAAGAAAAAAGAAAAAAAATCTTATACCTCCCACAACCCTTGCCCCCCTCTCACTGACCGCTAGTATTTCAATCTACCCAATTTTAACCCTTTATTCCCCCCCATTATTTATTTATACTTTATCCTTTTTTTTTTTTCAACATCTTTCCATACCCTGGATGAAAAGAGCATCTGACACAAAGTTTTCGCAGTCACACAGTCATATTGTAAAAACTATATAGTTATACAGTTGTCTTCAAGAATCAAGGCTACTGGAACACAGCTCAACAGTTTCAGGTACTTCCCTCCAGCCACTCCAATGCACCATAAACTAAAAAGGGATATCTGTGTAATGCATAAGAATAATCTTCTGGATAACCTCTTGACTCTGAAATCTCTCAAACACGAAAACTTTATTTTGTCTCATTTCTCTCTTCCCCCTTTTGGTGAAGAAGGCTTTCTCAATCCCATAATGCTGGATCCTGACTCATCCTGGGAGCCCTGTCCTGCATTGCTAGGGAGGTTTACACCCCTGGGAGTCATGTCCCACATAGGGGAGAGGGCAGTGAGTTCCCCTGACGAGTTGGTTTAGAGAGAGAGGCCATATCTGAGCAACAAAAGAGCTTCTCTGGGGGTGACTCTTAGGCATAATTATCAGGAGGCTTAGCCTCTCCTTTGCAGGAATAAGTTTCATAGGGGTGGGCCCCAAGATCTAGGGCTCAGCCTATTTAATTAGCTGTCCCCACTGCTTGCAAGAATATCAAGAAGGAAAAATGAGTTTTCTTTAAAATAAATCTGAGTGAGTTTTTGAAAGGTTACCTGATTGTGAATTGGGGACTCCCTTTACCACCAACAAGTATAGCTAAAAGCCAGAATAATGAGGGGAATGAGTTGAAGAAGAGAGTGAGTATGTGTGCAGATGAGGGCTGCAGGTGGATAAGCATTTGGAGTTCAGCGTGAGCTGACCGGGTTCCAGTCCCACTTACAAACTGTGTGCTTTCACCTGTGTTTCTGCTTCATAAACAGTAGCTGTAGAGTCACGTGTGTGTAGATATGATATGCCTTCCCTAGGGAAGATGAACAGAGGTCACTGAGGAACATATGCAAGAGTCCCTGCTGGGATTTGGTTCTAGATCAAAGTGAGGCATCTTACCTAATGAAGATTGCTTTTGTGCACAATAGCCGCTGAAACACAAACACTGGCTTTCTGATTTTCACCCAGAAACCCCAGCGCTTCTCCAAGCCCTCTCTAATGGACACTCTGGCTGGCACGGACTGCTCGCCTTCCTCACTGGCAGACTCTTTCCTCACTGCAAAATGGTCTAGGCATCACAAAATGTTTTAAAAGTTTTGTTCAGTGACAGTACTTTCTGGTGATGTTTAATTTAACTCATTATCTTCTTTCTTCTGATTCGATTCCTAGCCTTTCTATATGCTTTACTGTGTACCTTTTTCCTTTTTTGTTTATCCCCACTGGAAATTTGTCCAGTGATAAGAAAAAGAAAAAGTTTCTCCAATCCAAGTTAACTTTTCAAATCCACAAAGTGAAAAAAAGGAGAAAAAAGTTGTGTGTGTACATCCACACACGCTTAGGAAACCAGTGTTTCTTTTGATTGTATCTTCAGGAGGTTATAATCTTTTAATTTTCTGGTAATGGATTAAATAGTCTCATTGTAGCATCTTTATATAGTGCCTTATTCCTGTACTTTTTCAAGTACTTTTTGTTTCTTTGTGGTTATTTATTCTACTGAATAATCAGAAACATTTTAATATAATGTCTGGTTTTCTTAGTCATTGAATGCTGGTAGATTATTAAGAAGTTTGAATATAGTGTGTTTAGTTTTTGACCTAGTTTCTCTGTGTGTAAAAATGTAATCTGCTTTGAGACCCAGTAAAGTACTGCATGTTCTGATTTCTTATCTTAATTGACATCCGTGTTGTAGCCAAAATTCTTCCTTGGGATGACATCAAAACAAATGAAGCTGACCTCTTCTGTGATGTAGGACCAGTTTATTTAGTTTTAGCAGATGCAGTATGACAGTTGTAATTTTATTTATCTCCTTTGTGATGTCATCAGTGGGGTATTGAGTACAGTTCAAGTTTGAAGTATTTCGCGTGCAATATCAACTTTTGTTCTCACCTGTAGCCTTGGGACATAGACTATGCTGGTGTAGGACATCTGTGTTTGTTCATTTTTAAGTTGTTTTATTCTGTAGGCTTTGCTCTGTGTCTGCAGTCTTGCCTTTTAGTAGATTTGATGTGCTGTATATAGGGTCAGTCTGTGGCACTCATGCTGGTTCCCTGAACCTGGCTAAATGCACAGCATTAAAGAGGATAAAAATGGGGATTTTATTCTAAACGCACCATTGAAATTTTGGTTTCTTTCATGTTTTCATGAGCCAAGAAGGGATAGTTAAGAGTTTCTGATTCTGGTCCTATCTCAAAGTAGTTGCATGAACTTGGAAGACCTCAGTGCAGCTGCATTGCACAATTCTAGGGGGGGCACCATTCTTATCATTGTTTTGATTTGCTAAAGCTGATGAAATGCAATAGACCAGAAATGGGTTGGCTTTTTTTTAAGCAGTATTTAGTAACTTACAAGTTTACAGTTCTGAAGCTTGAGAATTTCCAAATCAAGGCATCATCAGACGCTATCTGGGCTCCTCTGTCACACGTCAAAGCACCTGGTCATGGCTGCTGATCCTTCTCTCCTGGGTTCCGTCGCTCCAGCTTCTGGCTTCAGTGGCTTCCTCTGTTTCCTGTGTGTCCATTCGGCTTCTCTGGGCTTTGTTTCTGAGAGCTTCTCTTATAAAGGATTCCAGTAAGAGGATTTAGACCCACCTTCAATGAGGTGGGTCATATCTCTGCTGAAATTACTTAATCACAAGTCCCACCCACAATAGGTCTGTGCCTACAGGAATGGATTAAAAGAACATGACCTTTTTGAGGCATATACAGCTTCAAAGCAGCACAATCATCCTTTTTTTTTTTTAAAGTTTTTATTTGGACAAATCTTTACACACAGTCCATACATGGGTCACAATCAGTGGCTCACAATGTCATCACGTAGTTGTGTATTCATCACCATGATCATTTTTAGAACATTTGCATCACTCCAGAAAAAAAATAGAAAGAAAAAAGAAAAAAACTCAGATATCCCTTACCCCTTACCACTCCCTCTCATTGACCAGTAGTATTTCAATCTGCCCAATCTATATTACTCCTTATCCCTCCTATTTTTAATTTATTTTTTATCCATATTTTTTTACTCATCTGCCCATACCCTGGATAAAAGGAGCATCAGACACAAGGTTTTCACTATCACACAGTCACCTTGTAAAAACTATATCATTATACAATTGTCTTCAAGGATCAAGGCTACTGGAACACAGCTCAACAGTTTCAGGTACTTCCCTCCAGCCACTCCAATGCAGCATAACCAGCACAGTCATCTTTAAATGGTGACTTGGGGATTCTGTTTCATAGACTACAATATGGATGGTGATGCCCAGTTTTGTGCAGTGGAGGTGCTACTAGAAATGATCTTATTCTCTGTGATCTTAGTTTTCTCACATTGACTAAATATATTGGATTAAATGAGCTGAGATACCATGCATCCCGAAAGATGAATCATCAGTGTTAGTCAGCCCCTCTTTCATGAATTACCCTTGTTTACAAAAGTGCGGTACAATTATCTTTGCTAGTATAGGTATTTTATTTCAAGAGAAGTTAATCTGTTGCAGCATTTGACTTCATATGTAAACTGCCTTCCTGCCAAGACTTCTTGTGATGTATTTCAGGTGTCTGAATCAGACAGTCTGTTATTGGAAATGAGAAAGACATTTGATTTAGAGACTCCATTGTCTATTTTATAAAGTTACAGTTTTGATGACACTAATCATGTTTGCTAAAAGCAAACAACTGGCTAAGAGTCTGAATCAATGATTTCTGGATCTTTTCTGATTGAAAGAAACATTGATCAAAAAATCAGTAACCATAAAGAATGTGTTTAATTCTACCAGTGCATAAATATATCATAATATCTTGGTTCCAAAAATAATGATAAATTCCAAAAAGAATTATAAACATTTAAATAATAGGAACATATGGGCAAATTTATGATGCGAAAGATCCTCTGATGGGGGGACTGCCATTAATGGAACATATCTTTCTAGAACTTTGCATTGCACATGCAAATATTATCTTTATTATTCATGAATTTGAGACTTTTGAGCGACTCAGAACTCTCTAACTTTAAAGGGTATGAAACGTCTAAAGAATCTATTGGCATTGGAAATGAAGTAAAATTGTAGACAGATTGACAAAGCTCAACCTTAGTTCCCAGTTCCTACTGTGCTGTAGGTGCTTATTTAAATCTTAACTTCACAACCTCTTTTTCTTTGGCCATTGGAATACTCCTGTTTCTTTAATCCAGAAGCACTCACCCAGCAACAGTGATTTAATCTGACAAGCAAAAGTCCTTCTTCTTTTCTGAGATGGTCTGGATAGATGAGTAAGTTGTTTACTTTACAGAACTTATCACTTTTGTCTTGTTTGGAATTTTACTGTGAGTGATGCCCCATATCACTAAGAAACATCTGTGTACAGTATTCTGCTTATAAAGCCTCAGAAAAGTCTGTGATGTTCCACTGGCAGAAAGTCCAAGGAAAATTCTTTAGTTTGGAATAAAAAAAAGTCATTAAACTCAGCTCTATTCGTACTGCAGGGCTGAGCTGGTCTTTGAATAACTGGTTTCCTGAGAGGGGCGATTGTATAGTCTGGTTGGATTTCCCTTAGTCTGGTTGTAGTCTTTGCATTGCTCTGTGAAAAGGACAGTCTCTTAAGTGCAACCAAGGGAGAGGTTTTTTTTTTTTTTTTTTTTTTTTTTTGACAGATAATTTGAATAAGATCTCTTGCTTACTTTTACAGCAATTGATTTGGATATTCTGAAGAATATAGGTAAGTTAGCTTGATAGAGTTGATTTGGGGCATTTAAATTAAGCAAAAACTCTAGAGTTGACTTAAGTTTTACAAGTGATACTTTAAAAAAATACACTGCCTTTTGAATCGTACATACTTTTCATCTTATATCTCCTTTATAGGTGTTTAGTGTCTCAAGTTACCCCTGCTTCAGGAAAATTCTAGAATGTGTGAAATTGCAAAACTTATTATGAACGAATGTGAATACGTGCTTACCTACTTTTTGGAAATGGAAATAGTTAAATGTGGTGCTCTGTTTTGGTGTGAAGTTGTCAAATACAAGAGCTCTTACTAAGCAGTGGGGAAGAATTTTATATATTGTTACATCTGGCCATAACCATTTCATGGCTAACCTACAGTGGCTTGGAGTGAGATAGGAAATTATTGCATGCATGCTTTAGTTTACTTAGTCATCTGAAGTGACCAGAACTTGGCTGTTGGGCGCTCGTGCATTGTGGTTGTTACAGGTGTGTGCCCACATGCGTGTAAACAGAGGGTAAGCAGAGAGGCGGTCGGGGAAGGGGAGAAGGAAAACCAGAACTACTTGAATATTTATGATTCAAAAATGCTCTGAGCATATTTAACTTGGCAACGTGGCTTTCACTTAGTAGTGACAGATGAGGTTTGGGGGACCACAATGTTGATAGTCATGCTGTTTTATGATTTGTTTAAAGTCTATAGGACGTCCTGAAACGTGAAATCATTTCTAAAAGGAAAATGTTAAAGCGTTTGACTTAGTACGATTACTAAGCGTTCAGGAATGCAGTTTTAAGAGTGGGTGAATGTGTGAGGTCTTCCACATGCTGCTTTTGAGGGTTTATGAAATTCTTAGGCCAGAAGATTTTAGAATAAAAGTATACTTTTAGAATAGACCCCAGGAATCAGAATTCTTGAACTTAAGTTCAAGATCAACTGAGTTGGCTTTGTATTGACCCTTTATTCTTATAGCAGGCTTCAGCTAGGAATTTTTCTTCAGCAGTTTTGTCCTGGTTATCATCAACTAAGGGCACCCCCCTCCCAAAGTTATTAATTTGCGTAGTGTGACTTTGTAAGAGACTGGCTATATTATTAATAGAGAGTCAGTTTTCTGGTACCAATTCCTTTTTGTTGAAATTATAACAATCCTAGGTTAAAAACAAAACAAAAACTGTATATGAAGTATAAACAGAATATCATTTCATTGTTTAGTCTTTCTTTATTAGAGTAAAAATGGTCATTTTCCTTTAGATACTTTTTTTTTTTTTTTGGTTGTGTTTAAATCAGCTTTAGAGAACTTTGGTATGCCATCCATCCACCACTCCTCTCTTTTGTGGTGGTAATCTTATAACAGGGTGTTTTTCTTTCTTTTTTTGGGGGGGAAGGGCCCATGGGGTGGTAGTTGGGAGGCTTCTATCTGTATTTAGACTTGGCAATGCTTGACTATTTCTATAAAATATTCTAACTAGTGATATGTGGGATCTTAAAGCTATTTTAAATATAAGCCTCCTTATGTGGTTTTGGAGGTGGGTGGACAAAATGGGTGATGTATTTGTTGAGGTGATGTTTTTATTTTATTTTATTCTTGTCTTACCCGTGACACAAACAAAGTGTCTCTGACAGCTTTTGTTATTGAATGGTAGTCTCTCTTAAACGAACTTAAATTTGTGCATTTTGGAAAGAAGTGAGTTGCTTTTCTTGACAGTTAAACTAAATTGTCTCTCTGTCTGTCTCTGTTTAATAAATGATTCATTTTAACCCAGATCTCTTACTTGTTTTTTGAACCTCTCTTTTATTTGTTATTGGGAATGGGTTAAAATTTACAGCACCTACTGCCCTCAGAATTAATTTCCTAAACTCATGCATCGGTTCATTTAAAGAAAAACAGAGAGAGAACATTATAAAGCTACTGTAGTTTCTGCTAAAAGCTTAAATCCTTTTTGTATCTAGCTAGAATGTGATAGATTATTTATGCAGCTTTTCTTTACTGTCTGCTGTGGCTTCCTTCTTTAAATATTAATATAAGTGAAATAATCTTTTAAAATAATGTTTTATTCAGCAGACAATTATTAAGCCCTTGCTGCACGCTGGGCCTTCTGTTCGGTGCATATAGCACAGGGGTGAGCCTTGTTAGCTTCTTCTGGAGTCTCATCTCCATTCTCTCTCACTGCCTCAGTTCAGATTCATCCCATCAGTTTCCTGCCACCCCAGTAGGATGTCTAAACCAAACTGTTAGCATCCATCGGCTTTACATGGCTTCCCTAACTGTATTTATTTTGTGCTATTACCAGCCCTCAGTTTCTAATTGAATATAAACTTTAGCCTTATAATCCCAAAGCACAACAGTCATTTATCACACTTTAGAAAGTCTGAATTATTCAAGGGTTTTTATACATTGAAGAACAAAACCAATCTGAAAATAAACTTGATGTGCCATCCTTATGAATAGAAACTCATTTTTTTTCTGTTACATCAGAATGGTTCTGTGATCTTCCCTCAGGATCTAAAATGTCCCTTCAAATTCAACAACACAGTGATCATAATTTAGGGATCTTTGCAAAGGACCATTTTTTCTCAAAGCTCTCCTCTCCTCAGTCTATCACGGTTCCTTCAGAATGGATCTGTTTAAGGCATCTGGATTCTAGAAAACTTCTATTAAAACGTAAATAGATAATAGTGGAGGTCCAAGTACAAACCTCTCTTCTTAGTGAAAAACAGTGCCCTGTGGAGTGGGTTATTGAGTCTATGCTAAGTGTGCAGAGATGGTTATTTGTCCCCAATCTCCACTTTTCCTTCTTCTGTGGTTTTGTCGAAGTTTTCTCTGGGTACGAGTAATCTGTGTTCTTAGATTCCATTTCCCAACCTCCCTTGCCGTTGCGGCCGTGTGATTAAGTTATGCCACTTAGTGACATAAGTGGCAGCATTATGTGGAAGGTAGCTTCTGTGCTTGTTACTTCTTTGCCTTTCCTCTGTCCTGGGTAATGAAACACAGATGGTGCTATTTTAGACCATAAAATTGAAGACCTGCATGACACAGTAACGAGGGGCATGGAAAATGTGTCCTTGACATCTCGCCCTCTGAATCCTGGACACCCTATAACAGACCTCTTCGTGAGAGAGAAGTAGGCTTGTGTTTTGTTTAAGCCAGTTATTTGAGGTTTATTAGTCACTTGTAGTTGAACTTTGAATCTCTGATGCTGTAATGTGCTTTATGACTTTGGACAGTGGGTATCTAGAAAGGGGAAGTAGGAACTGCCTGGACACGGCATGTTCTCTGGAGCTGGAAGAAATTTGACTGATTTCATTCTGAGGGGATTTAAATGTAGGAGTCATGCTTAGATCACCAATATCATTTTTAAGGTCTCTTCCAAACCTGAGAATCAATAACTTTATAGTGTTGAGCTTCAGTTTGCTAAATTACTGTATTTTATCATTTCTAAGACATGTTTTCATATTTAAGATCTCTGGAATTAGAATGCGCATTACTTTTAGCTTTGACATATCAGTTGAGCAAAAATTGACAAATTGAATTTTGAAAGTCCATGTGTGCCAATAAAAATGCTTGGAGTTAGCAGCATAAAAATATTAAAACATAAGTACCTTTTTAACATACTTTAGTAGATCGCAATAGCCAACCAAGAATAATAGTACAGAGTAGCAACCGAAAGAGTCCCTAGTTGTAGGTTCAGAGAAAGGCTATTTGTATCTCAAGTTCGAGTCTTATTGGCATCTCCTAAGTGTCCAACCCAAAAGAGGTAAGCTATTTGGGATTTAAAAAGGAACTAAGATAGGAGCCTCATTTGGTAAAATGATTCTGACTGGAAAGAGAAGACAGGTTAGATAGTAAAGATTCAAAATAATACTTTTAGGTAATTCTTAATCATCAGATGTACAGAGTTTGAGAAGACAAGCAGTGCTAAAAGCTATATAAAAGAACAGCCTGCGCTCTTTTGTTCTGTAGAGGTGATCACTTTCTACTCTCTTAGTTGTTTCTTCTTAATTTAATTCCATATTTTAAAACAATATGTATATACGTGTCATTACTTTTAGACATCACCTATCAACTTCCTAGTCCAGTTAAGGATTTGGGGTTTATGACACTCTCCTCACCTTCCCAAATCTTTCCATTATAGTTATTTAATAGATTTTGTTTAAATCTATATTCAGTGTTCTTGTTATTATGACTATGTAAATACCGTCCCTGGTGAGCCAAGTAGTGTACTAGGATCATATTTCCTTCCTTGTGCAATGATTTGTTTTTAAGGTCAGTACTTTCTTTTTTTTTTTTTCCCCTATTTCTTAGTTTTCTTTGAATATCTGGCAAAAATGTCTCACATCTTCCAAAAGCTCTCTAAAAGTTCTCAGTTCAATTTTTCTACTGGTTAAAATGTTCCAATATTTATTAGCTCTGTGTTTTTCCTAGTGATATCTTTACTGGATCTCTCAAACGTCCTGCTGTCATGTTGGCTGTTTGTCATCTAGAAGTTTCTGGGGGAGTCCTTTTTCCTTTCTCATTTGTTGGATTTCCTTTTTCTGGGTTACACTTTTCCTTAGTTTTCTTCCCCACTTGACAGAGTCCATCCTGCAGTAGTTTCCTGAGAAAGCATGCAAAGGAAGTAAATTTGACTTCTTGTATTTGAGCCTGACCAGTTATAGGGCATTTTTCAAGGGGTGGGGATTACATTCTTTAATATTACTATAACCACTTTGAAGGAAAGGATTTTACATGCCTAAAAATCACCTACACTCATGTTTGATTCCTGATTTAGCAGGGTATAGAATTCCATTTTGAAAATACTTTGCTCTTAGAAATTTGAAGTCATTTCATTTTCTTCTGATTTTCAGTGTTAATGTAGAGAAGTTGTCATCCTGATTGCTCATCTCATGTATGTCCTTTTCTTTTCTTTTTTTTTAAATTTACATAGTGAATTTTTTTAGCATAGTGAGTAAAGGCAGGCATAAAATCAGACTGTTTAGCTTTGCCACTTCTAGCAATGTAACTTATGGCAAATTACTTAACTCTATGCCTCAGTTTCCTTGTCCATTAAACGGAGATAATATATCTCAGAAGACTTGTGGATTATATGAGAATTCATATAAAGCACCTAGAATAGCTTCTTATGCATAATAAACAATCAAGTATTGGCTACTATTAATGGTTATGGTAATCTTTTTTATCTGCTCTAAAACATCATAGACACGTGCATTGGTCAGGTCTGTTATTTACTTTGTGGGATACTCAGTGGAACACTTCAATTTTGTAATTTTTTATAAAATTGTTTTTGTAGAACAATTTCTTTTTTCCCTGAAAAATGCACTTAATCAAGCACATGGAAATTAACTTTTCCTGGCTGTTTTTAGATGCTTATAAGCTTGGATATCTGACCATTATCGGTGGGAAAGTGGGCTGGTCAAATGGAGTCAGCTATCCTGTTTTGTGCCTCTAAGGATTAGTGGATTATGTGTTTTTTCCTATGAAGCTTGTGCACATATATGATAAATGAGATCATTCTTAAATATCATTCCTTTCCTTCAAAGTGGTTATAGTAATATTAAAGAATGTAATCCCCACCCCTTGAAAAATGCCCTATAACTGGTCAGGCTCAAATACAATACGAATTTATTTCTTGCACATATGAGGTCCGGAATGGGTATTTGTGACTGGTGTGGATCCAAGAAGTGGCTCAGGGATCCAGGCTTCTTCCACTTTATGGGTCTATCACCTCCGACAGGTGTCAATACTCAGCCTTTTGTATTCATTTATGTCAAGGAAAATCAGGAGAAAGAATATGGAGCACGTGTGAATTTTATAGTTGTGGCCTAAAAGTGGCACATGTAATGTCTGTTCATAATCTTTTGGCTAAAACACGTGATATTTACCTGCAAGAAAGGTTGGGAAATATCTGACCCTGTGCCCGAAAGAAGAGGAAATGGGTTTAGTAATAAGCTAACCAGTCTCAGCAATACTTACTGGTCATAAAAACTACTTTACCTTTTGAGAATGGGTCATACATTAGTGACAGACAGAAACCTTCACTTCTCAACCTTTTTGGTTTTCCTTTTTCCTGAAAGCTATAAATCACTGATAAATAATCTTGGCTGAAGTAGTTTAATTTAGACAGAGGAACTATAGTGCCTCTCATGGCAGATTTTAGTGTAGGTCTTAATTTGACATGATGTGCCATGGACTAAAGGTTGATATAATTCTCACCGAAATAAATTCTTCCCTCCCTTACCTTAATGCTTTGTACCAAATATTTCCCCTTTTCCTATTCCTGGGCAAATGGTAAGACATTCTTGAGGTTGAATGTCATTCTATGACCTACTTTGGCTGGTGAAATGTGAGCAGAAGTGATGTGTGTCACTTCTAGGCAAGGGTTTTAAGAGTGAAATACACTGTCATGGTCCTTTCCCAGATTCTGGTGATTGTGGCAGCTTTTGTTGATGAGAAACCTGGTTGACGGTCGGAGCAGATACCCTGCCAACACCCACTTGGAGTAGCTTTAAACTGCTGAGATATGGGCTGTTTTGTTATTGCAGCAACACTGAGACTATCCCAAGTGGTATAGTCCTTAGGGTTTAAGGTTCCAAACTGGCATCAGATTTATAATATAAAGATAAGACTCTTTCCATTATTTCCAGTACCACTAAGCATTTAAGCTGTTGGTTGCTATCTATATAGGCTTCTCCCAAGTTAAGGGTACGATTGGATTTATACTACTATCTTCCCTTCAAACAGTGTTTTTCTACTGCTACTCATCCTTGACATGAGGACTATGTTAACTTCTGCTGCTGTTACAAGTAGAGAGGGAAACACCTGGAAGAAATCTAATCTTTCTTGTTATTGCCAGCCCAACTGGAATGGTAGGTAGTGTGGATGAGTGCAACAAGGAAGGTTGTCGCCATTTGGTCAACATAGAGCAAAGAATCACTTTCTTCGAATTATTGGGTAATGAGTAATTACTGTCTCCACTTTGCCTACTGGAGAAAGGGGAGAAAAAAAATCTTTATATAGTGGCGGCTTTGGCAAAGATACGGGTTTCTGACATTTAGGGACCCTCTTATGGGGGGTGGGGCTACATTACCCATAATTCTTAGGAAAACAGCAATTCTATTGAGGCAGTTGTTGTGCTGCATTAGGGGTTAAAGTGCCATCTGTAGGGGTGCGAGAGTAGTTCAGTGGTAGAATTCTCGCCCACTATGAGGGAGACCTGGGTTTGATTCCTGGCCCATGTACTTCCCAAACAAGTAAGCAAATAAATACTCAACAAATGGTGCTGCAATAACGGGATACTCAAATGGAAAAAGAATGAAATGTGACCCCAGCAAACAGCATACAAAAAAAAAAAAAAGCCATCTGTAGGCTGCCTAGAGACCAAACAATTGTGTGTGTGTGTGTGTCTGTGTGTGTGTGTGTGTATATATATATATATATATTACTTTTTAACATGGGCAGGTACTGGGAAATGAATCCTGCATGGCAGGAGAGATCTCTGCCACTGAACCACCGTTGCTTGCCCTATGTATATTTTTAATAATGGAAACTGTTCTGAATTCTAAATCACCAATACCTAAAAACATTTGAAGAATGCACTGATTTTCTACAATGGGAGTTTAAAATTGTGTCTGCTCTACCTTATTGTTTTAAGTTTGTCATGCTTCCCAGAAGCAGGAAAATGTGCTCCTAAACCAGATGATTTTTAAAAAGTGGATTTTCCAGAAGTCTTGAATTTAAGCTAGGCATTAGAGAAAAATAAACACAACTATTTGCTTATGCTCCCAAGAAGGAACATTATTCTCCATCTGGGTCTGGATCATTGGAGACATATAACAAAAAGTAAGGTATCAAGTCTGAACTTTCAAAATCACGTCTGCTAAAGATCGTTTGAGATTATATTTTAGTTTCCTAGCTTCCAAAGCAAATACCATGCAATAGGTTGGCTTTAACAGTGGGAATTTATTGGCTCATGGTTTTGTGGCTAGGAGAAATCCAAATCAAGTCATCAAAACCATGGTATACTGAGGCTGATTGCTGGTAATCCTTGGACCTTGGCTTTTCAGTCACATGGCAGTATGCATGGTGGCCTCTCCTGGCTTCTTCTTTTTCTTCTGGATTCTGTTGACTTTCAGCTCCTGGCTGCTCCCATGGCTCCTCTGTCTCTATGGGCTTCCCCGTAAGGACTCAAGTAATAGAATTTGACCCATCCTGTTTGGGCTGGGCCACAACTTAACTGAAGCAACCTCATCAAATGTCCTATTTGCAATGGGTTTACATCCAAAGGAATGGATTAAATTTAAGAACTAGCTTTTCTGGGGGTACATAGCACCAAAGCACCACAGATGATGTAGCTTAAAAGACAATGTAGCTTAGTAGACCATGTAGCTAAGCATGAGAACCAACCGAAATAGATCCTCTCAGACACCATGGAAGGTGCTGGTGTTCTCCACCAGCAGACTCACCCCTACAAGACAATGAGGAGCTCAGCCATGCCTGCCTGGTTTATTTTTCCCAAATTTACCCTCTGCACAGAATGAGGGTAAAGGGTCAGATTGACACCAAGAAAGATGCTTTAACTGAACTACTGTATGAAAAGAAAACAGTCAGGAAAGGGAAAGCATTCTCCTCCAGCAGCCCTCCTTCCTGTTCTCTTAGTTTACTGCACTTACATTTAGCCCATGGTTGACCAGAGCTGTGCTCACGCCTTCAAGAGGCGGCTCCCCAGTGAAGCCACTGCTTCGTTAGGTGTTCTTCTAGAACTTCTGATGGGCAGTTGCGATTTTGTTCTAGAACACTCTAATAGGTACACTAATAAAGTCAGCTACAGGGCAGGCCGCAGTGGCTCAGCAGGTAGAGTTCTTGCCTGCTATGCTGGAGACCCAGGTTTGGTTCCTAGTACCTGCCCATGCAAAAAAATAAAAATAAAAAAATAATCAGCTACAGCCCTCTGTGCCCAGCGCTTGAATTTGCTTTCCTCTTTCAACTCTCAGATTGTTTCCAACCATATTGCAGGTTGTACATTACAGGTTGTGCAAAGAGATCACATGACAAAGTAACGTAGGATTGCCCTAAATTTGAATCTGTCCCTCTGCCACAATGAAATTCCCAGGTAGAAACTAATTTTAGGATTGACTTCCCTTGCAAGTTAAAATCCCAGTGTGTTAAAACCCAAGGGAGTTGAATGTCCCAAATCAAATTCTCTGGCCCCTTTTATGCATTTATTAATTCAACAAACTTTTATTGAGAACCCATTTTATACTCTTTGCAGAGCCGGGGTTGCGTCAGTGAATAAAACAGACCAAAAAAATCACTGCTGTTCTGAAACTGATGTTTTGGAGACTTTGAGGACTGGAATTAAAAGTCCAGTAACCATCCCAAAGAGCGTCTTACCCAGTTCCTCACATGCTAAGGCGTTCTTGAAGCCTAGGAGGAGTTGGGGTTCTTTCGGGAGCCCCCATCTGGGCAGCCTCTCTGGAAAGGCTAGTCATCATGGAGCCTCCGATGCTGTGTATGTGGAGGAGGAGACCCAGGTGGAGCTCTCAGCAGCCTCCACCCCATCCCATTTTGAACACAAGCCAACATGCAAACCCTAACATAGTTATGCAGGGAAGGATATAATTAGAACATAATTTCTAGGGAAGGTTTGAGTGGTTCCAAAGACTGTCATGCTATAGCAATGTAGGCTCTGCCTACTGACATATCTTCCGCTCTCTTATTATGGGAAGATGTTTTCAGTTTGTGTCACAAAACATCTCCTGTTCCCTCTTGCTCTGGATTTGCTTGAGTCTAAGCAACCTGCCTTCTGAGGAAGACTTAGCCGTAATATTATCCAATCAGGTGCTAACTGGAAGTGCTTTGTTGTGTTGTGTGTGTGTGTGCGCGCGTGTGTGTGTGTGTGTGTGTGTGTGTGTGTGGTGGGAGGGATCGTGACTCTTAAGACTTTGGGAAAACCACGTGGATTCCAGCTTCTCTATCCACCACTTCCCCGTATGTTCAAATACATAATTGAATTTGGGGTAGCCTGCGTTGCCTACCAGACCTATTATTAACAACTTAAAGCCCTCTGGTTTTCTTTAGGGCACACAGAAATAATCTGGTTTGCCATTTTAAAGCAATATATATATATATATAATATATATATTTGATCACCAGTATCTAAAAGGGCCTCTAATGACTCCCTTATAATTGCATTTTTGCCTCAGCTGTGCCTACCTAGCAGGGCTCTCCTGTTTTACTGGCATCTGGTGAGTCCTCTGCAGCCTATACACATAAGCCAGGGATATTTTAAGTCTAGCTAAGTGGCCTGAGGAGGCTGCACGCTAAAAGCCTGTGCTTATACCACGGCCCCAGGGACTTGTCTTAGATGTTCAGCTCAGGCTTTGTTTTCCTGAAGTTATAGATATGTGCAGACCTCTTTCTGGGGGAAATAGCCACTCACCTGTGGACAAGGCTGCCATGAGCTGGAGTATTCCACTAAAGTCAAAAGAATGCACGGTCTTAGGCTTAAAGCCTCTTGTTCAGCTTGTCTCATTTAAAAGCCAATATCCCAACTTGAAATAGTGAGTTAGATTACAAAATGTAGGATGCAGATCATCAACATGGAAAAATACCTGGCCCACGTTTTGAACCAAAAAGCCATGAACTTTGGTCATGCGAGACGTCCCAACTACCCTCCATGTATTTTGTCCTGAAAATTTTGCTTCTTTTTTATTTGTCAAGGTTCATTGCCTAGTGTCATATATCCACATTTGGAGGTTTACCAGTAAACAATACTCCTTTTCCTTCAGAATGTCTGACCTGGTTGGTGAACTATAGATCTCCTTCTGTCATGTAACTGCTGCCCCAGGCCTCCTCGCTTCTCTGGGTTGCTGCAGCTGCTGCAGCCTCTTCTGGGTGGTTCCTTGGGCCTCCCCATGACCTGTCAGCTAAAAGGTTCATTCCTGGACCACCAAGGGGGCCTGGCCTTGGGACTCTGCTCCAACGCTAATGGCCAGCACACCTCTAGGTTTGGTTTGTAAACTGTGTTTGAGTATTGCATCTGTCTTCTTCCTTATGAGCCATTTGAAAAAAATAAGAAAGAGAGTAAGGTGAATGGCAGGTAATATATCACGTTATTGTCGATGAAAGCTAGCTTGAGGGGCAGAACTGCGTTGGAGAGACACCCTTACCCGCCTTGTCACTGCAGCTTCGGAACAGGGCAGGCCTCATTCCCCACCCCCCTTCCCCCCCCCAATGCCTTTCTGCGCCTGCGTGGGCAGCCTTCAGCCTGCTCTGTAGGCAGCAGGATGGACCAGGGTGAGGCAAGTGAGGCACTTGACCTGCGTACAAACTTTAAGGGGTGGCCCCCCCCCACCAGATAAAACCCTGAGTGATCAAGATTACATAATATATAATGCAGGGGTTTTTTTTGTTTTTGTTTTTTTTTTTACAATCAGCATGATTCCATTTATCTAAAATTCAAAGTAGTCTGAACTGTGTTAGGAATGTATCCATACGAGATAAAATTATTACTTTTAATTATTTACTTAGTGTCCTCCCCGCAAAAAAAAAAAACCCTCAGTGATCAAGATAAATAATATATAATGCACTATTGAAAAAAATGCAAAAATCCATCATGAGCAAAATATAAAAATTTAAAATCAAGACAGGATCAGTATTGCTGATTTTTCCCTCTGCGTCGGGTCGCGTGTGTCGTGACAGGGCGCTGGCCCTGCTGCTGTCTTAAATTTAGCCCCTGAGATAAATGCCTCACTTACTTCCTCTTGGTTCTGGTGGGCAGCTCTTTACCAAGAGGAAAAAAGGAGAAACGAAGCTAGTCTGAACTTGCCGAGCTAATTCCTCCAAAGTTTACAAAGTCCTGTTAAGTCACTTTACTTCTGCGTGGCATGAGTAAAAGGACAGAAAGGGCAGGAATGTTACAGTGTCAGCTTCGCCCATACAGAAGGAATAAACAGAAGTGGGGAAAAAGCACCACTCTGTGAGTATAGAAATTTTGAATTGTTCTCTGTAGCCATCTGAGAAGGAAGTTCAGAAGCATAATTTAATGGTTCAAAGGTAAGGAAAGGCTGTTCCTAGTTTGGGTAACAAATTTTACTGTTGGCTATAAGCTGTAAAGTGGCTCTGACAGTCCACTAATTTCATTGGTCTGATTGGCCAGACAGGTTCTTTTGCTCAGAGCTCTCTGCTACCATCTTGCTACTCCAGAAGCATCAGCCCCTCCATGGAAAGAGACAGAAATGCAGACTCTCAGCCTCCACACCAGACCAAGTGAATCAATCTGATGTATTTTTTTTTATACAAGAGAAAAGCCCAGTTGATTCTTTTTTTTGCGGGGGGGGGTCCAGGAATCGAACCTGGGTCTCCCTCATGGAAGGCCAGCCTTCTACCACCAAACCACCCGTGCACCTGGCCCGGTTGATTCTTATGCACATTAAAATCTAAAAAGCACAGAGTTTTAAAAGAATGGAGGAATATGATTTCTAATTTTTACCTGTTTTCTAAGTTATTTAAAATAAAACACAGTCATGTCTCTTCTATAGCCTTCCATTTTGAAATCCATTATACCAAGGCTGGATTTCTTCTGGCTTTTTAAAGACCTACTGGAAATCATTATGCTTATAGGAAATTGATGCCAGGTATGCCTGTGTTTCCTCCATGGGGAAAAATGGGCTTTACTAAACTTACTGCTTGATTGCATTATTGAGTTGCTTGAAAGGCAGGCTGTAGGAGCTAATTTAAAAATGTAAACCTGAATTGTGAAAAATAGTAATATGCCAAGGCTTTGGGATAAAACTATTGGCTACCTTGAATGGTATAACAGAAGGTAGAGATTTATGAATATATTTTTTAATAACACATGCTTATGATTCTTCAACTGCTTTATTTTTTACTTTAGAATAAAATATTACTTAGATTTTGTACAAGTGTCCTTTTTGCTTATTTTAAAGCAAGTTGAATGTGAGGTGATATTTTGGGTTTCATAAGCCTACAGAGCTGAACCACTATTTTTGTGTTTTGTGAGTTCTTACAAACTTTTAAGAACACTGATGAGATTTTATGATTTGGAAGCTGCATATTATTATATTTGTATTCACATCTGAAAAGACACATCCCATATTGACGTAAAGAACGAGTACAATTAAAGTTCTGTGCAGCTATAAAATAAGGAAGCTTGTTTTTCTGTGTGGCTTATAGTAACAAATTCTTTAATTATATAATTATCAATTACTGTAGCAAGTTTAGGTATATTAAGTTCACATTACTGGGGTACTTCAGGTTATAGGAAGATATTATAAGAATTGGTTCCTGCCTCTATTGAATTTGTAATTCAGCTGATGAAATAAAACACACAACTACTACAGCCTAGTAGTAATCTCCTAACAACTAATTTGAACAGGTCATGCAGTTTATTTCTTAGAGTTTTTCTCTTTTGTAAAATGAAGCAGTTGGGATTTGATCTCCAAGATTTCTTCCAGCTTTAATGTGATAATTATATTGAATTCAATTATATGATAGTAATTTTAGTTAATCTGGTAATGATTCAAATTTTCTATCAGAAGTAAGGGAACTTTTATCTTTGGCAAATAAAAAAAAAGAAAAAGCATTCTTTTTCTAAAAAATATTTTTATTGAGAAATATCCATACACATTGTCCAACCGTATTATACAATCAGTGACTCACAATATCATCACATAGTTGTGTCTTCTTCACCATGATCATTTTTAGAACGTTTACATCATTCCAGAGAAAGAAATAAAAAGAAGAAAGAAACTCATACATCCCATGCTCTTTATCCCTCCCTTTCATTGACCACTGGAATTTCAATTCATCCAATTTTTTTTACCCCTCATTCCCCTCCTTGTTATTTATTTATTATTTATCCTTATTTTTTTACTCCTCTGTCCATACTCTGGATAAAAGGAGAATCAGACACAAGGTTTTCACAGTCACAGTCACATAGTAAAAGCTGTATCATTATACAATCATCTTCAAGAATCAAGGCTATTAGAACACAGTTCAGCAGTTTCAGGTACTTCCTTCCAGCCACTCTAATACACCATAAACTAAAAAGGAATATCTACATAATGCATAAGAATAACCTCCAGGATACCTCTTGACTCTGTTTGAAATCTCTCAGCCACTGAGACTTCATTTTGTCTCATTACTCTTTTCCCCCTTTTGGCCAAGGGGGTTTTCTCATTCCCAGGAACCTGGGTCCCTGCTCATCCCCAGCAGTCAGGTCCCACATTACCAGGGAGATTTAAACCCCAGGAAGTCATGTCCCATGTAGGGGGGGAGGGCCTTGAGTTTACCTGCCAAGTTGGCTTAGAGAGAGAGACCACATCTGAGCAACAAAAGAGGTTCTCTGGTGGTGACTCTTAGGCATAATTATCAGTAGGTAAATAAGCATTCTTATGCCAAGATTTAGAAAGTAATCTTATTTTTGCTCATAGGCATAAAAATAATAGTTTGAAGCTTTTGCTAGTAGTTTGTATCATTGATCATTTCTTCCACTTACCAATTTTTTTTAACTTACAGATCATTATAGAAATGCAATTTTGGCAATCCGTTTAAGCAAGAAGCGCTATATCATATTCCAAAGAAGACTTTGTTCTCTCAAATCTGAAATATTCTCTGAAAGATCTTATTTTCACAAATGGCTCTCTTAAAAAGGAAATTTGATCATTTTACTTTATTCTGGTATATAGGACTACTGAAAGAGAACTTGAGAAATGATCCCTCTGGATGAAGATGATCTATTCTAAGTTTTTCTTTCTCTTTTTCTTTTACTTTTTAAAAAACTCTCTGCTTTGGGTTTAATTAGAAAAAAATGAAAGCTCTACAAATTACAACTATAAGAATATGAGGACATTCTTTAATGGATCAGGTGAAATTATGTCGAAGAGTTTGTATCTAGCAGATGGTGGAAACTTTGGTACCCTTCTTAAGCTAAGTAGTAGAGGAATGAAATTGGTAGGTCAATGAAATAGCCAACTTTTAACTTTTTTGACCAAAGTCCCTAGGGGAAGTCTGGCCAACTTTTCCTGTCCCACTGCTTTACCTTCATGGTGATGGTGACTTGAAGCTATAGTTTTATTTGGTGAATGGTGAAATTGATCTTCTAACCAATCCTGAAACTGATAAGCTTAACTTCAGGATCTCCTTGGTCTCTACATCTCTATACCCGCTGTTCTAGTTTGCTAGCTGCTGGAATGCAATATACCAGAAACAGAATGGCTTTTAAAAAGGGGAATTTAATGAGTTGCTAGTTTACAGTTCTAAGGCCGAGAAAATGTCCCAATTAAAACAAGTCTAAAGAAATGTCCAATCAAAGGCATCCAGGGAAAGATACCTTGGTTCAAGAAGGCTGATGAAGTTCAGGGTTTC
>PVIY010015648.1:0-53389 GCA_004026745.1 Myrmecophaga tridactyla | reverse complement strand
AAAAAAAAAAAAAAGTGCAATGTCTATTGATGAATGTTATCCTAATAAGACTTTATAGAGTATATTATGAGGTTTAGAGATAGTCTAGTTTGATTAACCATGCAATAAGACAAAAATATCTCTAAAGTCTATCCCTTCTAGATTTCACTGGGTAGGCAAAATCAGCCCAGTGTAATTATATCTGATCACTTTCATATTACATTATAGAGTCTGATATTATTATCCATTCATCCCACTTTCCACTAATCATTACAGGATGCACTGCAAGAGGTACAGAGATGCATTAAGACATCTCCTGCCCTCAAAAACTTACAAACATAGAAGGGGTGATAAAATTTCATAGTCCGGTACAATGGACAATTGTATCGTGATTTATATCCTCAAAGCACAAGTTGATGTTATCTTCTCAGCCCCTTGACAGAAGGAGAGCAGATATATTTAATTCTAGTATGTAGATGGAAGATGAGGCTGAGACTTTCCAAATTCTCTTCTGCTAATTAGAGGCATGGTTGGGACATGAACCCAATGCTCTTGTGCTGCAGCTTTGCCAAAGGAGCAATGATGCGTACAAAGTGGTCATTCAATAAGGCAGCAGTCTTATCAGTGGGATTTTCTAGCTGGAAAGATCAAAGGTGGCTTTGTGGAATGGGATGACATTGGGGCTGGACTCTCAAGTACATTGTGATTGGAGACTGCAGTGTCTAATGCACGTGTGACTTCACATTCATTATGAGAATCTTCTTTTGATGAAAACCTTCCCCAAGGCAGCCTTCATGTCCTGGTTTCTCAGACTATAGATGAAAGGATTTAACATTGGGGTCACTGCCATGTACATCACAGTTATTAATGCGTCCTTCAGGCTGTAACTGGTCAGAGGGCGGAAATACATGCCCATCACTGTCCCATAATACAAAGAAACAACTGTCAGGTGAGAGCCGCAGGTGGAGAAGGCTTTGAGCACACCTTTGGTGGATGGAACCCGTAAGACAGTGGAGAAGACCCGAACATAAGAGATAATGATGCATATTATTGGCAAGGAGAAAACACCAACCCCAAGGTACATCATCTTCACATTAAAGTGGATGTCAGAACAGGACAACTTGAGCAAAGGCATAATGTCACAATAGAAATTGGCCACTTCCTTGTTGCCACAGAAGGATAGACCAGCTGTGAGTACAGTATGGGGTAGGGCATTGGCATTTGCAATCACCCAAGATCCAACAACAAGCAGGAAACAAGACCTTGGGTTCATAATTGTTGCATAATGAAGAGGGCGGCTGATGGCCATGGCCCTATCATAAGCCATCACAGCTAAGATATAGCTGTCAGTATTACCCAAAGAAATCATGAAATACATTTGCGTCATGCATCCCCCAAAAGAGATGGCTCTGCTGCCTAAGAGATGGTTTGTGAGCATCTTAGGAATGGTTACAGATGAGAAGAGGATGTCAACAAAGGAGAGGTTGGCAAGGAGAAAGTACATGGGGTTGTGGAGGCGAACATCAGAGTGAATGACCAAGATAATGAGCAGGTTTCCCATCAATGTGATAGGGTAGATGAAGAGAAAGAGGATGAAGAAGAAATCTTCCTGTGCCTGCTGACCGCTAACTCCCAGGAGGACGAAATACTGGGTAGAGGACTGGTTTTCCTTATTCATGCTTCCTTCAGGATGAATGGGAAGTGAAATCCAGAATGATTAGTTAAGTTACTGGGTGTCACGATCTTAGTTTTTCACCACTTTTGATTCCAATGATCAACTTTCTCTCTCCCTGGGTTTATTAACTCCAGACAGAGATAATAGAAGGGGCAAAAATCCCTGTTAGCCAGTGGGAACTAGTCATTTATCTGTGCACATTCATGTTTACAAGTGAGCATTCTGTGAACTAGATGTGCCCATTCTCCTGAATCTGAACACTACCACCGAAACACTAGGTTTCAATCATTTAACAAGTAATTGATTTTTCATATTCCATGTGCCAAACACTTTGTTATGCCTCATGGAAAATAAAATACAGTTTTTTAAAAATCCATTTATTGAATATCTAAAACATAGTCTCTGCCCTCAATTTAGCCTAACTAAAATTACATCCTAATTTTATCACATATATTAAGCAAAAATCCACATCTGGAGTCTTGGACAAAATACTCAATTTCAAAGGGTGTGGCAATACAAGGATCAGTCTATACAATTAAGAACTGGTTTTCTGACCAAACTCGGTGTGCCAAAGCCCAAGAGGATTGACACTGTCAGATAGTAGATGACAAAGTACACTGGGTTAGGTCCTATGAAACCAGCCCAGTGAATTTATGTCCTAGGTGTCCCACTTTTAAAGCATATATTCAGCATTTCCTCTGATAGGCTTTATATTTTTTTCAAATCCTTGAAATGCTTTTCTCTTTGGTCTGTACTTTCCTTTCTTCATTATTCTTTTTTATTTTTTAGTGACATCTAATTTCATAGTGGCTTTAACTATTGCTTAATTGATAACTCAGATTTATATTTGTGGGCTTGATTATGCCTCTCCCACATTTCCATGTTCAGGCATACCTCCAACAGGTCTGTCCAAACTGCATAGTCTACACATTTAACTTAAGCCAGCTTTCTCTAAGGAGGTAAACTGTATCTTGTTTACTTTTACCTCTTCCAGAAGAATTATCATGGAGTATTGTTCATTGCATGCACTGTAAGTTTGTACTCAATATTTCTTGAGTTGAATCCAGGTGCATTTCATGAGTTCCCCACAGTTGGGATGCTCACAGGCACACTCACCCAGTTTCTTCCTCACCTTTACATCTGATCTTATTGATTCCTCATTTATAATAAGGTTTAGTAGCTCAACCTTTCTATTTGCTATCTCAGTGCTTTAGTCAGACCATCATTATTTTCTATCTGAAATATTGTAATGATCCCTTAACTGCTTGTCTACAGGGTCCCTTTGTCAAATGAAAGATAAATTTGAAGATTTTAAAATAGAGAGATCGTTGGTTTATGACAAAGAGACAATTTGCAAATTGGGGAAAACCCAATGTCAAAACAAAGGGCTCCTTCTTTTCCTAAGAAAGTGGCAACTTACACAGCAAATACAATAAGGTTACACAAGAAAAAAATATGATTGGGTAAGGAGAAATAAAGTAAGGAAAGCAAACACTGTAAGGGGATACAAAGCTAATAAGCAACTGACGAAACTTACTTGTCACCGTCACCCGTGTTCCCCTTCCCCACTTCATTTCCCATCAAAGTTCTGATTTAGGGTAAATGAAGGCTCTGGTTCAAAGAATATTAGTATGTCCTCATGGTTGCGCAAGGCCTGAGTGTGCCAGATAATTTGATTTACAGATAACTTATCTTAGGCATGTGTGGGTGATTTCAACATGCAAAGACAAGTTAGCTCTGACTTTCATCTTGTACAGATAATTTGACCTTTGCTTTACATGTACAGACAAATTGCCTCTGGGTCCTTGCCAACTAATTTAGAACCTCCTTTTTGATCCATGTTGTAATCTGAGTCCATATTAACTGTGTCAGAAATTACCAGCTGCTCACCGAGATCCATGTTGTTGTCTTCTTCCTGGACGCTCAGTTACACTACATTTCCCAGGTGCCCTTGCGGTAAGGCGTGATCACGTGACTGAGCTCTAGCCAATCCATTGATGTGGCTCAGTTCTCGGCTCCCCTTGTTTTCCTTCTGCACGCTGGGTGTAAATGGCGAGGAGCCCAAATGGAATGGTGAAGTCACGTGGTGGAATGCGCGTATGTCCCTCCTTCTTCACCTCCAGAAGGGCCACCTACCACCAAGAATGCCCACTTGGAGCTGTTACATAGTAGAGAAATAAACTTTTATTCTGTTTAAACCATTACATATTTTGTGATCTATTTGTCACTATAGTCCAGGCTATCCTGAGTTATTCATAAATTTTTCTATAGCGATCTCTACTTGGTAACTAAGTCAATCTATAATTAATTCAAGCACCAAACCTCAGAGCCTGCTATGGTACACGTGTGAATTATGTGCCAAGCACGGGATGCTAGGCCTAACTATTTTTCCTGCAGGATGATGTGGTTGGTTACCTCTGTACCTAAAGGGATATAGTAATTCTCCCTTAACTGCTTGACTGTCGGGTCCCTCTGCGAAACGAAAGGCAAATGCTGAAATACCCGTTCCCATATCCACACACAATCATAATATCTCAGGGTTGGAAGGATTCAGTAGAGCTAGAGGGCTCAGAGACTGGTTAGTTCATATGGTATGGAAATGTAAGATTTCAGAGCTGAGGCTTCCAGCAACCTGGCTGACTAAGCTGATGTTGACAGGTCCCATTCTCATTAAAACACCTAGACTTTCAATAAAATTATAACAGGAAAAGCCACACTGAGACAAACCTAAAAGTAAGAAATAGGAATACCTAGCTGTGAGAAGCAAACACAAAACTTTCATAACAATAGTTGCAAGCCTCGTTGATTGCTCTGGTTGCCCCTTGGGGCTTCTAACCCGAAATTAGACAGAAAGGGCTGGGGTTTGGGGGGGTGTTAATTTCTCTTGGAACAGGCCAAGATCTGCTTGAATCAGGGAGCTTGACTTGAGTCCTCAGAGTAAAACATTTGAAATGTGCCCTACTTGTGAAAAGAGCACAGCAAAAAGTTTTTGCCATATAAGAATTGGAAAGGAAAGAACAAAATGGATAGAATTCACAGAAAATATCGTTGTGTTCCAAGAAAATCCAAGGGCCTTATAGACAAACCAAGACAGCTCTGCAAGCTTTAGGGATATAAGTCAATATTAAAAAATCAACACTTTTCCTATATTAAAAAATATTATTTTAAACAGATCCTCATTGAAAATAGCAATGGGAATTTAAGGATTCTATAAATAATTCTTACAAAAGAGGTCTAAGACTACTACCAAAGGTAAAAAGAGAATAACTAAATGGTAAGGAGATATGCAATGTGAATGGATAGAAAGACTCATTGTGGTAAAAATGTCAATTCTCCTCCAATTAATCTATGAATTTGATGCAATCCCCATCAAATTACCAATGTTGTCTTTTAAACATGGAACTTAGCAAATTGATTCTAAAATTCATGTAGGAGAATACAAAGAAAAGAAGGTGAAGACAAATTGAGGAGAAAAAATAAGGTGGGTGGAGTTGCCCTTTCAGGGCAACTTGATGTGTTTTCCTGTGGCTTTAGCTCTGATAAATTCAAACAGTGGAGTAGGCCGAGTTTAGGGACTGACACCTGCTCCATGTAACAGAGTAGAGAGCCCACCACAGACCAAGCGTATAGCACAAGTTAGCATATGGCATAGGTTGGTTCTGTAATAGACAGGAAATGGAGGGACTCATTATTTATTAAATTGTACTGGGACAAATGGGCACCCATATATAAAAAATACAGAAAGACAATTCCTAAAGGATAAATTGTGAAAAGCAAAACTTCAAAAATTTTATAGGAAAAGCTGTTTTTTTTATTTATCAGGGTAGGAATTGATCTCCTAAACCAGAAATAAGACACACAAACATAAAATTAAGTATTATAAAACTTGACTATATTAAAACTCACATTTTTCCGAGTAAGACATCATAAAGAAGGTGGAAAGACAAGTCAGGGACTGGAAAGAGGTATTTGCTACACACACAGTCAATAAAAGATTTATATTCAGAGTGCATAAAAGGCTTACACACTAATAAGAAAAAGACCAAAAATCCAGTAAGAAATAATGAGCAATGATGTGAATAGGCAAATCAAGTTGAGGAAACTGCTAAGGTCAAACAAACAAAAAAATAAAAACAAAAGAAAGGATGTTCAACCTCATTAGAAATCCAAGAAATGTAAATCAAACCTAAATTCAATTTAACATCCTTCACCTTGGACAACTGTAAAAGTCTGACAATTTCAAATGTTAGGGAGGAAGTGGGAAAATGAGAATTCATATGCCCAAATGATGGGACTCTAAAGTAGTATAAACACTTTGGAAAACATTAGGCAATCTCTTGTAAGTGCACTGACAGTGAAATAACATAGTTTTCCGAAGGAGAGTGGAAGGTGGGTATATAGCTCCTCTAAGAGGAGACACACACACACACACACACACACACACACACATAAACAATATTACTTCAGGCAATAGAGCTTGAGACTGAGAAAACCAAATCCGAACCACCCCTTCCTGTCCCTTTTTCATAAAAAGAGAAATTTTCAGATAGGGTCTGCACTTTGATTATTGATGTTCTTTGGTCAGTATTATGATTGCAGGTGCTAGGTTGTGTAAGGAAGAGGGGAATCGGATGGACTGACAGAGGAGGGGAACATGGGAAGGGAAGTGTTCTCTCTCTACCTCCCTTGTATATATCCCCATCTCTCCTCTCTTTTGAGATCTTGGGTTCTGGAGTCACACTAAGATTCGAGTCCTGCCCTTGGCATTACCTCTCTGACTTTAAGCAATTCATTCCACTTTTTTTTTCAATTGATAAAATGACATAATAGTTCAACTTAACTCTTGGGGGGGTTTCAAGGTGAAAGGAGATAATGCATGTCATGCAGTTGCTGACACACAGTAAGTGCTCAGTTAAAAACTGGCTATTCCTCTATATCACTGTCATAAAGACTCTTTTCTCCAATGTCCATAGTCCCTACCAGGTGAGTCTGTGCTCATCTCAGGTGAGGTCAAAAAGGGTCTGTCCTGTGGCTTTCACTCCTCTTCCACAAGTGTGGGGTTTACAGCCAGCTGGGTAGCACCTGCTAGCAGTACTTTTGGGGGTCAGGCCTGCTGGAGAAAGGGCCAGCAATTAAGTTGGCTTGGTGTGCAGTTCTTGGTCCTCTTTTCCCAAGGTGGAGAAGACAGGACTGGACGGTTGCGAATGATGAGGTTGAGATTCCCAACCACAGAGCAGGACAGGCAGCCAGGGCAGCGGAGTGCGGCTGTCGTGGAGCCTGGTAATTGGAAGTGTAGTTCCCTCTTCCATGAAGCAGGCTGTGTTGTAGCATAGAGAAAATTTGGAAATAGTCACCTAATTATAAAGTCTCTTGAAACAGAACTCCCCCAGGTCTCCATTCAGGCCAAGTCATTAACTGTTGGGACTCATTTCCACCCTCCTCCAGTTGTACCCTCAGGGAACGCAATGGCTCTTAAGAGTAATCGCCCCCAGAGTTCTTTTTCAGAGGAAGGATGGGCCAGAGGGCTTCCGGGAGAGAGTGTCCCAGGTCCAAGCTCTGGGGTGACCTTTCAAAATCTTTGTGGGAGTGTTGGCCCCTCTCCTGTGCTATCCAGCACAAACTTGGAAATACCCCTTTGGGACTACAAGGACTACAATATAATTGAGCCTCCAGCCTTCTGTCCTGCCCATGCTGAAGCCTTCCTGATGTTTTGTGTGGCAAAGAGAAATAATTTAATTTTGTCTTTGTCTTAGGGTCTGATTTGAGAGGGTTAGGGTGGGAATTGTACTTTCTCTTGTCTAGCATGCTGATAGAAGATCTCCTAAAGTTTTAGATTCTGAGATGGGAAGTGTCAAAATGTCATCTAAACCACTTCTCTTGAATGTGCCACTTTTATAACAGCCCTGAAGAGGGGCCATGATCTTATGCCTTGGCACCTTCAGTGGCAGAGAGGGCATGATCTTCCTAAAGGACTCTGGTGACTGAGCTCTGGGTGTGTTTGCGTCAGACTCTGACACAACTTATTAATTTGGACAGTTATTTTGCTTACCTGTCTGTAAAATAAGAAATTGTTTAAAATAAATTTTAAAATTTTAAATGAAAAATAACAACAGTAATAATAACATTTTCATAAAGTTGTTTTGTACATCAAACACAATAATATCTGAAAATTCGTTAAAACAGATCCTGGAAAATAGTTCACTTTGATGAGAGAGGGTAAATTTAATTATCTGTTGGCAAATTCCAGGCCTGTTTTAATCCCTCCTTATTTAAGGACATTGAAAAAAGGAATTATCCATGAAATATGTTTGCAGAGTAAGAGAAAGATAGCCACACTTTACAAGTACATAGAAGAAAAACTCGTACTTGAAAGCAATTTATAAAAGGAAACACAGCATTTTTGGTAATTATCTTTTTACATGAAGACATTAAAAATAAGAGGCAGTATACACAGAGAAAAATTTAGAAGACCATAAAATTTATTTGGAAACAGGAGACAGGAATAAAAAGAGCAGAATAAAGATTTTAAATTGGCAATTTAGGCGGAGTTGACATTTCAGAAAATAAATTAGTAATGTGCAGGATGGACATCCTTCTAGAGGGATGACTGAAAGGACAGAGTTTAAAACAATAATAGAGAAGAGAAATGTTGAGGAGAATATGGAGATCTAACTTTGAGTAATAGTAGTTCTCAAAAAGAAGCCAGTATGCAACAAAGGCAATGATTTAAGTTAAAATAAAGGATAATATTATAGAGAATTGGAAATGTGAGATTTCAAATTCATTATCTTACCATACTCTGGAGAATATTAATGAAAAATACCTACTCCTATTTCAGTTATATTTTGTGTTTTAACGATAAAATAACGTTATTTAAAAATGAAATCTCAATGACAGAGAATACACATCACTTAAAAAGAAACAGAAGTTCAAATTGGCTTCACCCTATTTTCCTAAAATGCACCAATGGCAGAAAGCATTAAAGAATTATTAGTTTTAAGAGAAAAATTTTGCAACTTAAAATTCTATACCCAGTTATGTTAATTCTGTTGTTATAATGTCTACAAAAATTAAGTGAAAATGCTGAAAATATTTCTTTAAAAATACCATTTTCAAATATTTGAATAAGTTAAAAATATCATGAATTTCAGACTAAGATTAAAAAAGAAGCCAGACCCATCCCTCATACCATACATGCACAAAATTAATTTGAGATGGATCATGGAACTAAAGGTGAACAGTAAACTTCAATAGTTCTAGAAGAAAATATGGGAAAATATCTTCATGACCTTGGGGAAGACAAAGCTTTTTTAAACAGAACACAAGCACAAAACTAATCATAGTAAATGATAAATTAGACTTTATTAAAATTAAGATCTTTACTCATCAAAAGATGTTAAGAAAGTGAAAAGACAAGTCACAAAATAGGAAGAAATCTTCAAATACATGTATCAGACAAAGAATTCATCTCCTGAATATAAAACAACTATAAAGCAATAAGATAATTGACAACCCAATTAAAAATGGAGAAAAGGGCGGCTGCCGTGGCTCAGCAGGCAGAGCTCCGACCTGCCATGCTGGAGGTCTGGAGTTCGATCCCTGGTGCCTCCTGCCCATATGCAAATTAAAAAAAAAATGGAGAAAAGACATACACAGGCCCATCATAAAAGATGATCCAAATAGTCAACAGCATATGAAAATGTACTCAAGCTCATTATTCATCAAGGAAGAGCAAATTAAATTAAACCACGAGATATCAGTATATATACCCATCAGGATGGCTAAAAATTAAAAGAAAGACAATATTATGTGTTGAGAAGGTTGTAAAGAAATTGTAGCTCTTACATTGTTCGTGGGAAGTTACACTGGTACAACCATTTTGAAAAACTATTGGGCAATATCTGACTGCCTTATGACATAGCAATTCTATTCTTAGATATATCTCCCCCCAAATGGGAACAATGTCCACCAAAAGACCTGTATGAAGACGTTCATAGTAGCTTTATTCACACGTTATGGAGAATGGATAAAAATTTCAGTTTATTGATACCATGGCATAATATACAACAATATAAAAGAACAAACTATTGATACATTCAACAATATGGATACATTTTATAGACATTATGTCAAATGGAAAAAACTAGACACAAAAGAGTATCTGCAGTATGATTGCAATTATATGAAGTTCAAGAAATGAAAACTAGTTGAATGTGGGAGAAATAAGGACGGTGGTTACCTCTGAGGCGGGAGAAGCTGGAAAAGGGTATGAGGAACACTCTGGGTTCCAATTTTGGGCTATTATGAATAAGATTATTATGAACATTCTTGTAAAATAATTTTTGTGGACATGTTTTCATTTTCCTTGGATAAATGACTTCTGAGAGAAATTGCTTGGCCTAGGGTATGTTTAACTTTTTAAAGAAGTGAACAGAACTCTTTCCAAAGAAGCTGTACCATTTTCCACTCTGATCAGCACTATTTGGGGACTCCTGTTTCACATCCTTGCCAACATTTGGTGCTATTAGTATTATTAATTTTAGCCAGTCAGGTAGATTATGTGTTTTAGAATTTCATTGCAGTTTCATTTTGAGTCTTCTTGATGACTAGTAATGAACAATGTCAAATGCATTTACTGGTCATTCACAGAGTTTCCTTTGTGAAATATTTGTACAGAATTTTGCCTATTAATTTTTTTAATTATTAAGTTATAGAGATTCCTTAAGTATTCTGGATATAAGTTCTTTGTTGGATATATGTTTTGCAAATATTTTTTTCCAGCCCATCATTTACCTGCTGATTTTCTTAATGGTGTATCTCTTAAAACTTTATTTTGAAATAATTTCAGAGTAACAAAACATTCACACAAAACTATATAAAGAGCTAGAGTATACCCCTCTTCCTGATTCCTCAAAGGTTAGCATTTTGTCATATTTTCCTTATCATTCTTTCTCTCTCCTCTCCCTCTCTATATAAACAAGTTTATGAATAAAATATATCTATTTTTGGAACCATTTGAGGGTAAAGTGGGACTTAACTTCTAAATATTTCATCGTAGGTTTCTTATGAAGAAGCCGTTTGCTCACTTAAGCACAATATCATGAACTACCAGGGAATTAACATCAATCGTGCTATTATATAATCTATAATCTATTCAAATTTTGTCATTGTCCTATTAATGTGCTTTAAAGCAAAAAAAAAAATCTTGTCAGTGTCTGTTCAGGATCACATGTTTTATTTAGTTGCCATCGGTTTTTAGTTCCTTTAATCTGAAATATTTCTAATTCTTTTTTTGCCCTGGCTATGATATTTTTTAAAAGTCTGCTTTTATTTTGCAGAAAGCCTCCCAGTTTGGGTTTTCTCTAGTGTTTTCTCATACATAGATTTAGGTTGTGTGGTTTTTTGGCAGAAGTCCCACAGACGTGATTTTGTGTCCTTCTCAGTAAATCATATCAAGAAGGCACATGATTTGTCCCAATATTGGTGATATTACCTTTGATTGCTTGGTTACCGTAATGCAGACCAAGTCTGTCTGACAATATTTTTCCTTTGCAATTAATACACATCTTGAGGAGAGATGCATTAAGCTAAGTAAATACCTTGTTACTCATGATACTGTTGTCCGCTAACACTGGACTGCACTAATGAGTGTTGCCTGCAACAATTATTACCGCAGAGTTTGTCAACACCATGTCATGTCTTCTACATTTATTAGTTGAAATTCTATCCCAAAGAGCTTTTCTCCCTCCCTCCCTCCATCCTTTCTTATTTCATTTGTTCATTTGTTCTTACCAATATGATCACATGAATACTTACTTTAATGTTATTCTGTGAGTTATAATCCATTACTATCATTATTTTATTTCTTGAGTTGTCCCAAATTTCGCTGGTGGGAGCCCATCAAGTTGATTTCTCTGTTCTTAGATCTTCTTTTGAGCATTTTTTCCCTTTCTGGCACAACAAGATGTACAGGTTCATCTTTTATTTTCCCTTCCCAGACTTGTAATCAGATATTTCTCCAACAAGCCTTTATTTCTCATGGAAACAAGTGGTATTTCTTATTTAGATCTGGCTAGCAGGTGTGCTTATTTCTTTTGAGATGTCATTGCTTTTTTAAAATAATAATCTTTTATTTTATATGAAAGTGTGATCATTTTCATATAAACATTTTGATATAACATTTTCAGTTACCAGGAAAGTTGAATACAAAAGTTCATAAGCTTTTGGGAGTAATTTTCACTTTGTAACCAATAAAGCGATCCTATATGATTTACACAGTTGTTCAAACAAACTCAGAAAAGCCAATTAGGTTTGTATAAATTATGAAAATGATAAGGATAAGATGTCCTTCTATTTCAAATTAATTGGGTTTTGAATGGCAGCTTTTTTTTTCTGACTTCCAGCACCTTTTAATTTTCCTAGAATCTAGATACAATAAATTCATTTACTCAGTTATTGATATAGACATAACTACACAAAAGTATTCTATGTGCAATACATGGCCTTTATTACGGAAGTTGGCCTAAGGAAGTTTATAAGCATTACAGATTACCCTCTGCTTTTCCATGTCATGGTCAGGTTCATGTGTCAACTTGTCCAAGTGGTGATACCTATTTGTCTGGTTGGGCAAGTGCTGGCTTGTCTGTTGTGATGAGGACATTTCATAGAATTAAATCATGATCATGTCAGCTGCATCCCCAGGTGATTCCATTTGTAATCAGCCAAAGGGAAGTGTCTTCTGCAATGAGTGGTGCTTAATCTAATCACTGTAAACCTTTTAAAGAGGATTCAGAAGAGACAGGTCTCTTCTTGCTTTGGCCGGCAAGCCTCTCCTGTGGAGTTCATCCAGACCCTCCATTGGAATCGTCGGCTTCACAGCCTGCCCTGCGGATTTTGGACTCTGTTCCTGTGGTCACGTGAGACACTCTTATAAATTTTTTATTTGCGAGTGTTCCCTGTTGAGAGAACCCTAACTAATACACACACTAACCAATGTTGCAACCAACAAACCACTGTATCTTAGTAAGTACCTAAAATAGTTGAAGTCATGATCCCTCCCCTTAGAGGTGAAAAAATAAACTTAATTTCTGTCCTAACAAAACTTTACCCTGAACTATCAAATTTCAGCAGATGGAACACCAGAAATAAGTTGAGCCCTTTGCCTAAGCAATTCAAGGCTAACCTTTCAAAAGAAGACACAGGTTTCTCATTAAACTTTGTTTTAATGGGTCTCAAAATTCTGTGACAGATTTTTGCTCATTGTTTCCATTTAAAAAGTACTGATTTGAAAAACTAACAGCTTAAAACTGTCACATGAAAACAAATGGTCCACAAAACATTCCTTTCCTTCTGAGGGTTTTACGATGCATTGTTATCATTAACCAGTCTTGTATTATTAAACTTAAATGGCCAATTGAGACAAACAGTTCTGAGATCGTTCTTCCACCACTGATTAAGACGGGGATGGCAGGTGTTATGGGTAATATTCATTTAGCTTTCTGGGCAAACATGGTGACCTTGCCAGCTCCAGCAGCCTTTTTGTCCACTGCCAGGATGACACCCACAGCAACTGTTTGTCTCATATCACGAACAGCAAAACGACCCAGAGGAGGATAGTCAGAGAAACTCTCAACAAACATGGGCTTGCCAGGAACCATATCAACAATGACAGCATCACCAGATTTCAAGAATTTGGGGCCATCTTCTAGCTTCTTGCCAGATATAGCCACCAATCTTCTCCATTAGCTCGGCAAACTTGCAAGCAATGTAAGCTGCATGACAATCCAGCACGGTGCATAGCCAGCACTGATTTGGCCTTGATGGCTCAGGATAATCACCTGAGCAGTGAAGCCAGCTGATTGCACTGGTGGGTCATTTTTACCGTTACCAGCCGCATTGCCCCGATGAACATCTTTTACAGACACGTTCTTGACATCGAAGCCCACATTGTGCCCAGAGAGCTTCACTCAAAGCTTCATGGTGCATTTCAACAGACTTTACTTCAGCTGTAATGTTGACTGGAGCAAAGGTCACCACCATGCCTGGTTGGAAAACATCAGGTGTTTGGCCCACAGGCACAGTGCTAATACCACCAATTTTGTGGACATCCTGAAGAGGCAGTCGCAAGGCGGCAGGATGACGAGTAGTGGCAGGATGACGAGTATTAGCAGGATGCAATCCAGAAGCTTCAAGCAGTGTGGTTCTGCTGGCATTGCCATCTTATGGGTGAGTTTCCATCCCTTGAACCAAGGCATATTAGCACTTAACTCCGGCATGTTGTCACCATCCTGACCAGAAATTGCCACAAATGCTACTGTGTCAGGGTTGTAGCCAATTTTCTTAATGTAGGTGCTGACTTCCTGAATGATTTCCTCATATCTCTTCTGACTGTAAGGTGGTTCAGTGGAATCCAGTTTGTTAACACCAACCATTAGTTGTTTCACACTCAGTGTGAAAGCCAGAAGGACACGCTCTCAGGTCTGCCCATGCTTGGATGTAGCAGCTTCAAATTCACCAACACCAGCAGCAACAATCAGTACAGCACCGTCAGCGTGAGATGTGCCTGCTATCATGTTTTTAATAAAGGCTCTGTGTCCTGGGACACCAATGATGGTCACATAATACTTGCTGGTCTCAAATTTCCCCAGGGAGATATCAATGGTGAAACCACACTCACATTCAGGTTTTCGTTTATCCAAGACCCAGGCATACTTGAAGGACCCCTTTGCATCTCAGCAGCCTCCTTCTCAAAATTTTCAATGGTTCTTTTGTTGATTCTACCACATTTGTGGATCAGAGGGCCAGTCGTGGTGGACTTGCCCGAATCTGTGTGTCCAGTAATGACAATATTGTTATGAGTCTTTCTCTTTCCCATTTTAGCTTAAGATATCATGATGGTTTTCACCACACCTGTGTTCTGGCAGCAAACCCATTGCCAAAAAAGCAAATGCCAGCTTTTAACACCACAAAATAAAGACAAACAGATCCTCTCATTGTAAAACACTCCTTTTTAGTCCACATGTGCTTAGGCAATTGATGGTGTTCAAAGTAAATCTATTCTGGTGTAGTGTTCTAAAAAAGTCCGCAGCAGCATCAGTAGGAGTATAATATAGTAGTTCCAGTACTGTTTCCAGAATCTATAAAGTCCCAGTGCTATTGCCAGGCAAGTAAGCTCTGAGACTGCAAGATAACGAATTGTCTCAATTCTTTTAGACTCCATCAAGTTTTTGTTTGTTTGTTTGTTTTTCACATGGGCAGGCACCGGGAACCCAACCCGGGTCTCTGGCACGGCAGGCAAGGATTCTGCCACTAAGCCACCGTCACACTGCCCCATCAGTGTTTTTAAAGAAGCAATTTCAGTGTCAATTTAATGACTGATTTCTGAAATAACACGTTTGGTTTGGGTATCCTTTTTGGTAAATTCTGTGACTGTTTCCACAACTTTCTTTTTCTGATCTGTGAATATATCTGTTACTCTGCTCCTTTTAGGTTGTGATACAATTTATTATTTGCTCTAATTCAACTGGTTTCATGTATCAGTTGATGCTTAACTTGACCTAATTCAGTTTCCATTTTCTTGTTCTCTGCTCTCAGATTTGCAAATTCACTTTCCTCCAGGATAACCATATCTTTTCTGATGGAGTCCAAATAGCTGTCAGCTGCTGTACTGTTATTTCCTGTTGAGCTTGAGTGATCATCTCCTTATAGATAATATCCAGGCTGACATTTGAAAAAGAGGATAATGCCTGTGCTTTGTTAAATCCATGAGTTTCCAAAACCTGAACCAATGCATGGGTTATTCAAAAGTTAGTTTCCTTTGCTCTAAAGGGGTTATGTCCACTCACCTCATATCATATCCTTCCTTGGTTACAGTGGTTACGAAGTCTCTTTGCAGGGCTGGTGAGAAACGCCCATGGGGGGCAGAAACTGGGTGGCCCCCATTACCTTTAAAGTGCAGGAGCCACCAAGCCCAGCAAGTCCTGCAGTTGTTGCTTTCAGCTCTCTCAATGGACAGAGCTAGGAAATGTATGTATGCATATCCACACATAGCATATGCACACATCTCTGCATCTGTCATCTATCTATCTACCTATCTCTCTATCTGTCTAATCTGTATCTATCATGTATCTTTAGAATGATGAGTTTACACTGATACCTCCAATTCTAGTGCAACACCATAGGATTCATTTAGCTTTGCCTCTTCCCATGCTTGTAACCCCCTTCTGCAACAGTGGAAAATCTGACTCTTATTTTTCACAATATATGTTCTTATTTGCTTAATTATAGACTACACAGAATAGTTTCAGAATACCAATCCATAAAATTGTGAAGAACAAACCAAGAACTAGAATACGATATTTTTTTTTAATTTTTTAAACTTTTTAAATTGTATAGTATAACATATATACAAAGCAAAGAAAGAAAAAAGCAATAGTTTTCAAAGAACTCTTCAACAAGTAGTTATAGGACAGATCCCAGAGGTTGTCATGGGCTACCATACAATCCTCTCATATTTTTCCTTCTAGCTGTTTCAGAATATAGGAAGCTAGAAGGCTTAAATATTTTTTATCATCACAATCGACTTTTTTCCTTCTTTTTTGTGGAAAATAATATATATACAAAAAAGCTATAAATTTCCAAGCACAGCCCACAATTAGATGTAGAACATATTTCAGACTTTGACATGGGTTATAGTTTCACAATTTTAGGTTTTTACTTCTAGCTGCTCTAAAATACTGGAGTCTAAAAGAGATATCGATTTAATGATTCAGCATTCATATTCATTTGTTAGATCTTATCTTCTCTGTATAACTTCACCATCACCTTTGATCTTTCCTTCCTTCTCTTTAGTGGTGTTTGGTCTATGGCACTTCTAAATTTTTAATTTTGGAAGGGCCTGTCACTAATATGGGGTAGGGAGATGGAAGTATCTGATGTTCTGGAAAGGCTGATCTAGGTTTCAGGACTCATCTGGACAAAGGACCCATCTGGAGGTTGTAGGTTTCTGGCAAGCTACTCTAGTGCACGAGACCTTGTGGAACCTTATATATTGCCCTAGGTGTCCTTTAGGATTGGCTGGAATGGTCCTGGTTGGGGGTTGGCAGGTTATGATCAAAGTCTACCTGAAGATTGCGTAAGAGCAACCTCCAGAGTAGCCTCTCAACTCTATGTGAACTCTCTCTGCCACTGATACTTTATTAATTACACTTCTTTTCCACCTTTTGGTCAGGATGGAATTGTTGATCCCACGGTGCAAGGTCTGGATTCATCCCTGGGAGTCATCTCCCACTTCATGAGGGAGACTTTCACCCCTGGATGTCATGTCCCATGTAGTGGGGAGGGCAATGATTTCACTTGCAGAGTTGGGCTTAGAGAGAGTGAGGCCACATCTGAGCAGTAAAAGAGCTCTTCCAGAAGTAACTCTTAGGCATGCCTGTAGGTAGTCTAAGCTTCTCCACTGCCTACATAAGTTTCACAAGAGTAAGCCTCATGATTGAGGGCATGATCTATTGATTTGGGTGTCCCTAAAGTTTGACACAGTATCAGGGGATTCCCTGATGATAAGGTTTAATAGTTCCATATTTTTCTCCCATCCCTCAAGGGACTTTGCCAATACTTTTTGATTATCTGCTTAATATATTCTAGGATGTATCCAGGCATTACAATAATCTATACACGATTAAAGGACCTCTTTCTTATTCTGTGCTCCCTGTGTCTCAATTGTTCAAATGAGATATACAGATAAGTTGAATTAGATTATGCACTACAAAAAATTTCAGTTCCAGACCAAATAAACCTTTCTTCCATTTGTCTCAAAGAGTATGTGTGGGTCTAAATTATAGACACTGTCTTGTTTTTAATTTTGACTTTAGACTGAAAATACAGTAAAAATATTGTGTTCGAGAATGACTTGGGTTAGTCCTTTCCCCACCACTCAGCGTGGTTCTATTATTCTCTGAAATATAGTTATTTGTTTTTTGGTTGCATTCACTGCCCATAGTGTCCTTTAATCCTTGACCTCCATTGGTTGGAGCTTCACCATCGCTTGTATCCTGGTCTTTGTCCTTCTTGTTTTCCCACCAAGCTTAGAGTGAGCTTCTCATGAAAAATCTGAGATTTGCGCTGAAGTGAGAATGACCATGACTGCATACGTTTTCTACTGTTTCAAGGGGTGACTAGCTCTAGGCATGAAATTCAAATTTTAGCAGAGGCCTTTTCTGATTAATTAAAAAAGTGTCACTTCAGTTATCAGGGACCAAAGGAGGTATTTTAAGGGATGGGGAGGACATTCTAGTTTAGCCCAAGACATAGGCAGTCAATAATTTTTATTGGAGAAATTCCCAGTATGGCTGGACCACATCCTTTCCACCTTCCCAGAAACATCTCCCAAAGGAATGTATAGAGCATAGGACAATTAATAGGCTCCCATTTCTCATAGGACACCCAAGAGAGCTCACGCTGTGGCCACCTAGGAAATAAACAGGGCAAATCTCTTTAAAGCCTAATCCTGATGTTAATGAACAGAAAACTCCCCATTTGCAGCCCTGCTGTATTAGGGATGTAGGAAAGATTTGCTGCATCGTAGGCTGGCAAACCAGGCATGAGCCACTGTGTTTCTTGCTCCAGGGAGGAGTGACCTCTGAGTGCTCCAGTAGCTTTTCCATGCTAATTTCCAATGATGCAGAGGACTGAACAAGAGGCAGGAGGTCAATGGTGATAGTGACTGAAATGGACATGAACAGGGAGGTAAGCTTTGTGGCTGGCAAGGGACTCAAGCTCTGAGGCTGCCCCTGTTCTTAACAGCAAACTCGGGCCAAGTACATCCTAAGAACTGAGAGGAACATAGAGGAAAAGAAAGCAAGGTCTCCATCTCCAAGGAGTCCAAGTCAAGTTAGGTAAACATTTGACCATGAAAGTGTAACAAAATTTTGACTTTTGCACTGTGTGAGTGGAAACAAGTTTTTCCAACCAGAAGGTCAGAGATTCTCAGGCAGTCTAAGGGGGGTACAGAATTAGGTACAGAAATTAGGTGATGAAGGCACGTGGACAAAGGAGGATCCCTGCAAGCTTGTGTGGCCAGGGAAGTCTCTGCAAACAAGGTTGGGGGGAGATTTAGGATTTCAGTCTCTTGTCACAGTGGCAGATTCAGAATGCCAGACATTTGGAAAAGGGACCTGTGCTTTGGTTGAGAAATTGTTTCTAGCAGGACTGATCCTTTGCAATGGGAGATGGGTCACAGGTTTGGGTAGGAATGGAGAATGTCTGCTGTTCTCTTGCTCTAAATCAATGTATGCTTATAGGTACCCCACCCTACGGACTAACTGGAAAGGGATCAAATGGAAAGTACCACAGAAATTCAGGGAAATTAGTTTTTGTTATAATCCTTTGCGTTTCTTTAAATTTCATGGACCTTGGTTTCCTGACTGCAACATGGAGGGGTTCATTTGTGCATCTGCCAGCATTCACACCTTTGTTCGCTTGCTTGTTCACTTGTTGATTATGGAACAACTCTTTTACATCAGGCGTTATCTTAGGCACTGGGAAATTACAGTGGTGAGCAGAACCACAGGGGTCTGACTTCTTGAAGCTTTCAATCCCATGGTGAAACTGACTTAATCAAGTAGCATAAATTATAGGGGGAATAATGGTTAATATTAGAATCCCCAGCAAGGTGCAGAAAACCCTAGAAGGTGGCTTTGGAATATTTATGATGGGACCTAAAGGGTGAGTAGGATTTACATGAGTTGGGAGTGGGTGGAGAAAGTGCTCCAGGTGGAGGAAAGAGCAAGTGAGAATGCCCAGAGGTGAGGATCAAGGGGTCGTGTTGGGAGACCATCTGTGTGTGACAGAGCAGCTGCAGTGTCAGAGCAAGGATGATGATGAAATCAGCAGGTCACAGGGGAAAGAAAGCACCAGGGTCAGGCTGGGCACCGGTGGAGGGACTCAGGTGTCACAAGATAGGCTCTGTTGGACCATCAGAGGGACAGACCCAAATCAGAAGGGACAACCAGCTGGCCAAGAGTAACTATTTGGATTCAAATGTTTGTGTTGTACCACCATTCTCTCTTTCAAAGCACTTTATGGATTTGGAGTCAAAAGGGTAGAAGGTCAATTTCAGATTCTGCTTCTTGTCAGTTTGTGACCTTGGAGTAAGTCCCTCAGCCTTTTCAAGCCTCAGTTTCCAGTCTACAACAGACTGATAGCAACATCTACCTCCAGTGAGGGGGTTTCAGAGATGGCAATAGAAGGTCCTGGCTCAGGACCCTGGAAGATACTCACTGAATGAGTTTCCTGCCCTTTAATGCCCTCCTCTCCTCACCCCCTGCATCCCCCTTCTCAGCAATGAGGCTCCAGCGGCAACCAGCTCACTCAGATGAACTTTACACAAAATGCCCCTTAGGGTGAGGGTTTTTCCTGAGCCTGTACTCTCAGGTGTGGCAAAGCCAGGGATCTGGCACAATTTACCAAGCCTCACCTCATCCAGGTGAAGGACAGCCCCAGAGCTCTCTGTCCAGCTCCAGGGAGGGAGTCCAGGTCCTCTTCTCGGCTCCTGGAGCATTGCTCCCCCTCCTCCCTTCTCTGCTCCTGTCTCTTGCTCACTCTGACATGTTCCTGTAGGTTGTTGTTTCAGTTTCTTGATAATGCCTTTGATGTATTGGATGACATATTACGTCGGGATTGTCGTCTACCATTGTTTCTCTATAATGACTTTTCCTCGGATGGGAAGCTTGAATTTTCAGGGCTGTTTTTCTTGTGGCATTTATGTGTAGATCTAATGATTTACTCATTACTTATTATTCGTGTTTGAATGGTTTGCACTTTTCTAGATCAGAGATTTAGCAAGAATATCTTTTGGCCGATAGTGGTAAGAAGGTGGTGGTGGTGGAGTTGGGGGGGGGGGTGTGGATTGGAGAAGTAGGAAAACTTGCCCAGATTTTCAGCTCGAGGACTCCCTCTCCTGAGTGATGGAAGCTTCTTTGATATCTACTGCTTTGGTTTCTTGTACAATTTTCACACCTTTTCTCATTATCTTCGCATGTGCTTACGTCTTGTACTGTCACTAAGACCTTTCCACCACAGTCATCGCTCAGGGTAAGACCTCTCTATAGGCATGAATATTAGCTGAGCTGTATGGGTTCTGGCAATTCCCCACCATTTCCTGCCATTTCTCCTTACTTTTATTCATGGCTGTGGCTTCTCACTCTTATTATGTTCATTTGGAGTATTTACTTTTCGTCATTAGCAACGCTTTTAGAGTTATCGGATAGCTCAGTCTTCCTGTTTCATTGAAAGTATACATTTCCAGGTTTTTATTCCTCCTCCTTGTCACATTATATGGTTTTTTAGGAGAGAAAGGCAGAAATTAGGAGCTAGGCCCCAATAACTAATTCAAATACAAGTTGTTTCTCTACATCTTCCTTTAGTTTAGCTTCCTTTGCATCCCTTCTTGTACTCTATCTTTTAAAAGGAGACAGGAAGCTTCTGAAAGTTCATTAGTTTTTAAAATAAAGTTAATTTTACAGCTTTTCTCTTTCACTGTATCCTCAAGAATACCACCACCACTCAACATTTAAGGCTCCACTCCATTCAGCCCAAGAGTATTTAGGCAAATGTAATTTAGTACATTTACAGACTGCATTTGTACAGTAAAGGGACAGTCGAGATGCGTGTATGGTGGTTGAGGAGGGTGATCACGTTTGCAGGATTGAATTGAATTAAATTGATTTAAACTTATACTTAACTCTGTGTCTAAAATTCTTGACCATTTAGGAGAATAGATTCAGGAAAGTCATAAGAAAAGAGAACAAGGAATATAAATCTTAATCATTTACTTAGCATTTATTTAAATCTTTCTATATTCAAGGTTCTACTGCAGCTACTATGCAAAAGACAAAATATATGAAAGAATTTCTGGAGTCTTTTACAGGGTCACAAAAACATCCATTTCAAGTGCTGAAATAATAAACTCCTAGAGAATTTGGAAGCAAAATATTGTGGAGGTTAATTATAGGGGCAACTTTTTTTGTGGAATTTTATGTGGTAGGTGACATTAGCATCTGTGTAGCATCTTGCCAGTCAGAAATGGAAAGAAATCCCATCTAAAATGGTCTCATTCACTTGGGGGAGCACTTACACCGACTCCTGATGTTTCTTTCCATGTGAAATGTTTAGCTGTCTGATGAATATCCCTGGCCCCACTCCACTGCTTTGCTTGGTTCTACCCTGGAAGACTTATCTGATGGCTGAATTTTGGTCCCCAGCTTCTCTCTTCTCTTCAAGAATCAAATCATTGTCAGGAAACACATTTTCTGCTCTGTTCCTCCAAGTTATGTGTTTTATAAGGGCAGCTCTTCTGTGAGAAGTCCCTGATTGTCTAGCTAAGCCTGTGAAAGGAAAACATATTTAATTTTGGAAAATATATTTAAATTTAAATCATATTATTTAAAAAAACTCACTGAGTGAGTTCACTAGTTTCTCCAACTTAGTCTTTATCAGTAACAAAGGCGATTTTCTCTTCTCCATCTGATCGATCAACCCCTGTGATTAATTCTAGGTTGGTTCCACACATGTAGGGAACAGGAGTTTTTAGGTATTGGGCCCACCCAAGCACTAACCTGCTCGAATATCTTCAAAACATTCCTAACTTTGGCCCTCAGCTCCCTGTCCATCTTGATCCCCGCCTCCAATCCCTTCTCCACCTCATTCTCAAAGCTCCTGCTCCCCATCTCTGAAGGTGTCCTGGTCTTCCAACCTCCTGGCCTGTGTTCAAGAGCTCGTGTCTAAGCATATGCCCACATCCACCTGGGAAGCCCTGAACTGCCTTTATGGCCCGGAAAGCCTTCCATCGTGTCTCACTCTGCTTTGTGTCAGAAATGAATGTGTGTGGGGTTGGGGGGGGAGAGAGAAAGACTGAAAGGAGGCTAGATATTATGATTTATTCTTTGTACTTACCCCAAACCTTGAAAAGAACTGTGTACACAGTAGGCCTTATGAAATAGCTGTCAGACTATGGAATTGGTTTTCGGCAGAATGGATCATATGAACCTGTGTCTTCAGAATATTGATTTTGGCATCTTGGGCACAATGAATCACAACAGAAACAGTCTGTGGTCTGAGAGAAGTTTGGAGGCAACTAAAAGTGTGGAGAAACCGAATCACCAATCTTATAGGATTTAATATGGGTAGTTGTGATCAACCCATTAGATTAAAGATTATCTGAGTTGAAGGATTACTACTGTTGTCTTTACCTAGCACTGCAGCAAGTGCAGCTTGGGATTTACTCTATCTGTGCAATGAATAAGTGAATGAATGAATGAATAAATAGAGGAAATTATCTCAAATCCACTCAGAGTACATCTGCAGAATAGGAAACTACGACTAAAGAAATTTTGTACAGAAAGGAGTGCAACGAAACGAAACAAGCAATCTATTTTAGTTCACTTAAGGTGTGTCTCCCACACTTCCCAGCATTGTGTATTAGTAGGATTCAGTTTACACATTTATGGCACATGTGGTAGGTGGTCCATACAAATATGTTAATGTCATTCTTTATTCCTCTTCTCTAGAGTTCAGAGAATGGCATTTCCCCAGTCATCTAGATTGAACTAAGTTTAGAGAATTTAATTGTGGCTCTCTCGAGGTCTGTGTCTCTGACCTCTGGGCTCATGGCAGGAGAGAACCAGACCACTATCTCCAAGTTCCTCCTCTGGGGACTGTCAGAGCAGCCAGCGCAGCAGCACGTCCTCTTCTTGCTGTTCTTGTGGATGTACGTGGTCACTGTGGTGGGGAACCTACTCATCGTCCTGGCCATTGGCACTGACAGGAGTCTCCACACGCCCATGTACTTCTTCCTCGCCAGCCTGTCCTGTGCAGACATCCTTTTCACCTCCACCACTGTGCCCAAGGCCCTGGTGAACCTCCAGACCCAGAGCAGGTCCATTTCCTACTCAGGGTGCCTGACTCAGCTCTACTTTTTCCTGACCTTCGGTGACATGGACATATTTCTCCTGGCCACCATGGCCTATGACCGCTATGTGGCCATCTGCCTCCCTCTCCACTACACAGTGGTCATGAGCCCCCAGCGCTGCATCCTCATGGTCACTGCCTGCTGGACTCTTACGAATCTTGTTGCCATGACTCACACCTTCCTCATATTCCGGCTTTCCTTCTGCTCAGAGAAAATCATTCCTGACTTCTTCTGTGATCTGGGCCCCCTGATGAAGGTGTCCTGCTCTGACACCCAGGCCAATGAGCTAGTCCTCTTCTTTGTTGGGGGAGCGGTTATTTTAACCCCCTTTATGCTCATCTTGGTGTCTTATGTCCACATTGTTTCAGCCATCCTCAGATTCCCCTCTGCCCAAGGAAGGCGCAAGGCCTTCTCTACCTGTGGTTCCCACCTCACTGTTGTTTCTTTGTTCTTTGGGACGGTGATCAGAGCTTATCTGTGCCCCTCATCGTCTTCTTCCAACTCAGTCGAGGAGGACACAGCAGCTGCTGTCATGTACACAGTGGTGACTCCCCTGCTGAACCCCTTCATTTACAGCCTACGGAATAAGGACATGAAGAGTGCATTGGGGAGACTTATCAGTGGCAAAGTCTCCTTCTTGTGGGACCACTGATGTCAGCAGAGAAACTGCAAGTGCTCACTCTCCTCCAGTGAGGAACTTCACAGAAATTTCTACCTCAAAAAGTTCTCATTCCTGAATCTCATATGTGCCTTAAAACCAGTCCCTTCCCTGAATGCCCACCAAGAGTTTGATATTGTCAGGAAAGTCAAGATTTATATTGTGTTTAAAGTTGATCTGAGTTATTTATTCATTGATTGATTTTACTTATGAAATAACTTTTGTAAAAGAGGAATGTCTTTTGCAATTTTCAACATTCGAAAAGTCTGGACAGTCTTTATGATGTTTATTAGAACTAGACAAGTTCTAATAAACAAGTTTCTGTTTATGGAAAGCAGGATAATGATCAAAATATTAGCAAATTAACAGTTGAATTTTTTCCTACCAAAAAGATATGTTGGAATTCTCACTCCCAGGATCTCAGAATATGACTTTATTTGGAGATAAAATCATGAAGATGGAATTAGTTAAGATGAAGACACACTGGGTAGGGTGGATCTTACTCAATATGCTTGAGGTCCCTATGAGAAGAGGGAAAATTAGACACACAGAGAGGGAAAATTAGACACACATGGGAGAAAGCCATGTGTCAGTTGAGTCAGAGGTTGTGGTGCTGCACCAGCAAACCAAGGAATGCTAATAATTACTGGCACACTACCAGAAGGTAGGAAGAGTCATAGCGTTTTCCCCCACAGTGCTGGAGGAACATGACTCTTCCAACTTCATGGCTTCAGACATCTAGCCTCCAGAAATGTGAGGCAATTAATTTATATTGTTTTAAGCCACCTTGTTTGTAATACTTTGTTATGACATTATAGGGAAACTAAGACAAGTGAACAAATACAGCTTTCCCCCCCAAAATATGAAATTATACTAACACTTATTGCTTCAGGTTACAAGTAAAAAATCTTTGCAACTAAAAAAAAAATCTCAATAATACTGGAATGATCTATATTCTGTTTAGTAAGTCACATTTATTTTTAGTAAACAGACATATAGAAATTTATAATGAGAAGATGTAATAAATAAATATAAGTTAAGTATTATGGCAGCTAGTGTGCAATTATTCTCTAATCTTCTTTCTTCTCTGTTTAAGTCATGGCTGGTTGTGAATGCTTATTTTCACATTTACAGTAGAAGAATCTTGTGTCTTCTCAAGGTTCCTTCTTTTGAAAATTCAACAAATGAACAGATTAAAAAAAACATTGTGATACATATTCACAATGGAATATTATTCAGCCATAAGAAGAAATGCAATTCTGAGACATGCTGCAACATAGATAAACCTTGAAAACATTAAGCTGCATGAAATAAGCAAGGCACATAATTGTATGATATCACTTTTATGAGATATCTAGAAATAGCAAATTCACAGAGACTGAAAGTTGATTAGCACTTACCAGAGAATGGGTACAGGTGGAGGAGGACTTTCTGATTGATGGATATAGAATGTTACAAATAAAAAATAATAAAAAATAAAAATTTGTCTAATCTGAACAATAAAGAGCAAATCTACTGAGTAAAATTGAACAGAGCCTTAAGGACCTGTACAACTTTAACAAAAGATCTAACATTTGTGTAATTGAGGTACTGGAAGGTAGGAGAGAGGGTGAGAGCTGAAGAAGTACTCAAAAATATGATGGCTGAATACTTCCAAAATTTGATAGAAGACATAAATCTACAGATCAAGGAGCTAAGGGAATCCCAAACAGGATAAATCCAATGACATCTACTCCAAGACACAGCATAATCAAACTTCTGAAAGCTAACCACAAAGAAAAAGGCCTTGACAGCAATGAGAGAGAAATGACACTATACTTTTAGGGGAAAAGCAATTCAAATGAATCAGAAACTGCTAAGGCCAGGAGGAAGTGGCACAACATTTTTCAAATGCTGAAAGAAGAAAACTGTTAACCTAGATTCCTACATCCAACCAACATATCCTTCAGGAATGAAGGGACAATCAAGATAATCTTAGGGAAGGAAAACTAAGAGAATATTTTACTGGCAGACTTATCCTAAAAACGTGTCTAAAGGAAGATTTCTAAACAGAAAGGGGGTGATTAAAGAAGGAAGCTTAGAAGATCAAGAAGGAAGGAAGAACATGGTCATCAAAAATATCAGTAAATACAATTCACTTCTTTTCTCCTCCTTAGATTTATATAACTTTTTTTTTTTTACATGGGCAGGCGCTGGGAACCGAACCCGGGTCCTCTGGCATGGCAGGCAAGCATTCCTGCCTGCTGAGCCAACGTGGCCTGCCCTCCTCCTTAGATTTATAAATTATGTTTGATAGTTAATAAAAAATTACAATATTGTCTGATGTGGTTCTACATTTATGTAGAGGAAATATCTAAAACAATTATAAAGAGGAGAGGGTAACGTGACATAAAGGAGGTAAGGTTTCTGTACTTCACTTGAACTGTAAAATGTCACAGCAGGAAACTGTGATAAGTTAAGCATATGTAATATAATACCTAAAGCAACCACTAAATAAACTACACAAAGAGATATACTAAAAAATACTACTGGTACATCAAAATGGAATTCTAAAAAACATTCAAGCAACATATGGATAGGCATTAAAACAGTGAAATTTAAAAAAGCAACAACACAGAGAAAGCAAACGAAATGGCAGACTGAATAGTAAACCAAAAGATAAAATGGCAGACTTAAGCCTGAACATATCAATAATTACATTAAATGTAAAAGATCTAAATACACCAATTAAAAGTCAGAGTGGATCAAAAACCAAAACCATGACTCAATTCTATGTTAGTGTCTTAGTTTCCCAGTTGCTAAGACAAATAGCATACATTGGGTTGGTTTAAACAATGGAAATTTATTGGTTCATGGTTTTGAGGCTAGGAGCAGTTCAAAACTGAGGCATCAGCAAGGTGATACTTTCTCCTCAAAGAGTGTGGCATTCTGGGGGTGGGTGCCAGTGATAAATGGATCCTTGGCTTTTCTGTCAAATGACAATGCACATGGCAATGTCCTCTCCTTTGATGTCCAGATTCCATTGACTTTTCTAGTTTCTAACCTTCCTTTATGGCTTTCTCCCTATGCCTTCTATATAAGTCTTTTAGTAATAGGATTAAGACCCATCCTGATTCAATTGGCCACACCTTCACTAAACTTGTTCAAAAGATTTACAACGGACCCACATACACAAGAATGAACTGAGATTAAGACATGTTTTTCTTGCATACTTAATTCAACCTATTGAAGCTGTATACAAGAAACTCACTTCAAATATCACAATTCAGGCAACTTTAAAGTAAAACGATGGAAATAGATATATTTAGCAAATGCTAATCAAAATAATGCAGGAGTGATTATATTTATATCATATAAAGCACATTTCAGAGCCAAGAAAGTTATCAGAAACAGGGATATTATATAAGTTTGCTAGTTCCAAAGTATTTTCTACCCCAGAGAAGCCATGTTTTAATCCTGATCCATTTTTGTGGGGGCAGCCATTTCTTTTAATTCTGATTCAGCACTGTAGGTTGGAGTCTTTTGGTAAGATTATCTCCACGGGGATGTGACATGCCCGATTGTGGGTGTGGTTTTTGATTAGACGGAGATGTGACACTACCTATTCCAGGTGGGTCTTGGTTAGTTTACTGGAATCCTTTAAAAGAGGAAACATTTTGGAGAGATCCAGAAACAACAGAAGGCTCAGAGCCAAAAGAAACATTAGAGCAGAGCTGACAGGCGCTGTCATGTGGAGAACAGAGACATGGATATTTGGAGATGCTTGGGGCCCAGCCACTCATTGCCATGAGATGGTAAGCTAACCAGAACCTGGAAAGAGCCAAGGGGAGCCAAGAGATGAAAGCCAGCCCCAGAGAAGCAAAGTGAGGAACCCCAAAAGGAACAGAGGCCGAAAGCAATGGAGCCCAGGAGCAAGGGACCAGCAGACGTCAGCCACCTGACTATCTAGCTGACAGAGATGTTCCTGACCCACTGGTCTTCCTTAAATTAAGGTATCTTTCCCTGGATACCTTAGTCTGGACATTATCATGGTCTTAAATCTGTCAACTTGCAACTTATTAAATTCCCCTTTTTAAAAGCTATTCCAGTTCTGCTATACTGCATTCCACCAGCTTCCAAACTAACAGATTTTGGTACCAGAGAAGTGGGGTGCTGCTGCGGTTTGCAAATAGCAAACATGTTGGAATGGCTTTTTAAATGGATAAGGGGAAGGTTCTGGAAGCTTCTGAAAGAATTATGGGGCACTTGATAAAGAAGGCCTAGAATGCTTTGAAGAGACTGTTGGTAGAAATGTGGACTCTAAAGATACCTCTGATGAGGTTTTAGACAGAAATGATGAACATGCCATTCCAAACTGGAATGAAGGCATTCTTTATAGATAGAAGGCAGAATTTGAGAGTATAATGGACTTGGATATTCAGCAGAAGAAGTTTCCAAACTAAATGTGGAAAGTGCTGCTCCTTGAAGCTTATAGTGAAGTGTGAGAGGAAAGAGATAAGTTGAGAACTGAACTCTTGGGTACAAAGAAACCAGAAATTGATGTTCTGGAAAATTCTGGGCTTCCAGAAAGTGACACCCCAGGGAATAGGATCCCACATGAGGATTTATCCAGGCATGGAAGTAGACAGTAATTACAAGACAAGTGAGGATTGGGGATGGAGTTATCCAGAAAAGATTTGTGGAAAGTCCTTTTGTCTGATGGGCATAACCCCAGCATATTGCATAGAAAGCCAACAAGAGTGTTGTGGGATCTATGTAAATGGAACTACTGCCAGTCTGCACTAAAAGGAACAGGAAATGGACAAAGTGAAGGAAAAATGTCTTCAGAGGCAGAGCCATGGAGGCTAAGGTCTGGAGCCAGGAAAACTTGGGCCAGGAGAGTGACGCATACACCTGGAGAGGGTGAGTTTGCCCTGGAAGCAGAGGTTTGTTGTTCAGGAAGAGTGTGCCACTATCAGGCCTCAGAGAGGGTGGAGCACATAATCCGGGGACTGGGGAGCCTGGCTGCTACCCCAGCATTCTGGAGGGGTTGAACATGTGCCCTGGAGATGGCAGAGATCCAAGGTGAGGTCCTGATGTATGGAGAGGGTGGAGCCAAGAAAAAGGTGATCTCCCCAACGAACCCCAGTGTTACAACACACCTCAGTGTTTGGAGAGAGAACAAGGTCACAGTGTAGGCCTGTAGAAAGGTGCAACTGCCACTTTCTAAAGCCCTGAAGGAAAGTGATTCAGACTTTCAAATCCAGTGGAGTTTGTCCTGCAGTCTTTCAGAACTGTATGGGTCCAGGGACCCCTGGTTTTCTTCCAATTTCTCCTATGGAAATGGAAACATGTACCCTATGACTGTCCCGCCTTTGTAAATTAGCAGCAGGTAACTTGTTCTGTGTTTCACAGGTCCAGAGCCAGAAGAAAATTTTTGCCTTAGGACAGACCATGCCTGTAATAGACTTTGATGAGACTCTGTACTGGTTTTAACTTTGTATTCTATTTGTATTGTTAGTGAAATGGTTTAAGGCATTTGTGATTTTGTGATGGAGTGAATGTATTTTGTATTTGGAAAAAACATGTCCTTTTAGGGTCTCTAGGGGGTGGAAGGTTTGAAATTAACACAATAATGATAAAAAGGCCAGCCCACCAAGAAGACATAGGAATCCTAAATGAGAATGCACTAAACAATGGAGCTGTAAAATATATACCAAAAAAGACAGCCTCAAGACTGATAGGAAAATTAGAGAAATACACCATTATAAGGAGACTTCAACACTCCTCTCTTAGCAATTGATAGAACAGATGATAAGAAAATCAGTGAGGATACAGAAGAATTAAAAAACAGCCCCAGTCAATGGGATCTAATAGAATTTATAGACCACTTCATCCAACAATAGTAGAACACACTCTTTTCAAGTGTCCGCACAACATATACCAAGATAGACCATATCCTGGGCCTTAAAACAAACCTCATAATATTTAAAAGAATGGAAACAATACATAGTGTTGTTTGGGAAGTCTCCAAAAACTTGGAATCTAAACAACATTCTTCTAAATACTCCACGCATCAAAGAGAAAATCTCAAAGGTAATAAAAACTACATTGAACTGTATGAAAATGAAAATGTAACCCATAAGAATTTATGGGACCCAGTCAAAGTGGTACTGAGAGGGAAATTTATAGTACTGAATGCATTAGAAAAGAGGAAAAATCACAATCAGTAAACCAAGCTCCCACCCCCAAAACATAGAGAAAAACAAAATAAAGGAAGCAGAAGGAAAAATAAAGATGAGCAAAAATAAATAAAATTGAAAATAGAAAAACAATTGAGAGCTGATTCTTTGGAAATATGAATAAAATGGACAAATTTGTAGCAAGACTGACAAACAGTAAGAAAACATGAATTACCAATGTAATTGGTAATTTGGAACAAAACAAAGGCTATCACTGCATACCCTGAAGACATCAAAAGGATAATAAGGAAATATTGCAAAGAGCATAAACACACATAAATTTGACAACTTAGATGATATGAACCAATTCCTCAAAAAACACAAACTACCACATCTCACCTAATATGTAATGAATAATTTGAATAGCCTCATAATTTTTAAGGAAGTTGATTTTGTAGTTTGAAAAGTTACACAAAGAAAAACTGTAGGCTCAGATGGTTTCAGTGGAGAATTCTACCAAATTTTTAGAGAATAATTAATACCAATTCTACACAATCTCTTCCAGGAGATAGAAGAGGAGAGAATACTTCTCAATTCATTTTATGAAGCTACTATTACTCTGACAGCAAAATCAGACAGATATTACAAAAAGGAAACCTGTGGACCAGTATCCCTCATGAACAGAGATGCAAAGCTACCTAAAATATTAGCAAATAGAAATTAGCAATATTAAAAAAGGATTATCCATCATGACCCAGTGGGGTTTATCCCAGGGATGCAAAGATGGTGCAATATTCAAACACCAGTCAATGTAATCTTCCATAGCAACAGGCTAAAGAAAAAGAATCACATATTCATATCATTTGATGCAGAAAAAACATGTGGCAAAATTCAACACTTAGTCATGATAAAAATCCATAGGAAAGTGAGACTAAAGGGGAACTTCTTTAACTTGATAAAGATCACCTACAAAAATACTACAAATATTACTGTACTCAGTGGTGAAGGACTGGATATTTTCTTCCTAAGATCAGGAACAAAACAAAGATGTCTGCTGTCACCACTCTTTTCAACAGAGTGCTAGATGTTCCAGCCTCTGCAATAAGGCAAGAAAAAAAATGGAATCTCACAGTGTTATTCCTTATAACTGCTCATAAATTTCAACTATCTCAAATTTAAAAGTTTAATTAAGAAAAGTAAAAATGTAAGGATCTCTGTTCAACAAAGAATACCACAGACAAAGTTAAAAGAAAACATGTTGGAGGAAAGAATTTCCTGTGTCTTAAAACCAACAAAGGGTTAACATATAGAATTTGTAAGAACTTGTGTCAAAGAAAGATAGAAAGAAACCTCAGAAGGAAAAAGGGTAAAGTATATAAAAAGGGAATTTTAGAAAGGGAAACACAAATTGTTAATAAACTCTGAAGAGATGTTAAATCTCACTTATAGTCAAAGAAGTAATGATATGCCAAAGTACATGAATCAGAATGCTAAACTAGAGAATCTGATGTTACCAAGTCTTGGTGAGCACATGGGGGAAATGTAAACATGTACTGTTGATAAAAGTGTAAACTAGTAGAGGCAATCAGGAGAGCAATCTATCACTATTTAGTAAAATTAAGTGAAAATGTAAATGTAATATAAATATATGTATATACACATATGTTAGAAGTAAAAACAGTACTCAGACCCAGTATAAAGAGTAAAAAAGTGATCACTTGTATACCTGTTACCCAGTTTTAGTAAATTTAAAAATGTTGCCACAGTGTGTGTGCATGTGTTTTAATAAATCATCATAGTTAAAGTTGAGAGATGTTTGAACTCCTTACTAATTGCTTTCCACTGTCTCCTTCCCCATGGGTAACTACTATTGTCAAATTTTGTTCATCATTCTCACACGTTTTTTATAATTTTACTCAAAAGTTATGCATCTAGAAAAATATTTAGCATTGTTTTGCAGATTTTTAACTTTTATTTCAATGGTGTCATCCTGTATGTATTCTTCTGAAACTTCTTTTTTTCTCTCTCAAATGTTGTTTTTGAGATGTATGCCTGTTGATATACATATATATATTCAACTTCGCTATTTTCATTGCTATCATAGGTACATACTACGATTTGTTTATCAACTTCTCTGTTCTTGGAAATTTAGATTTATTTCTAGTTTTTCACCATTATAAACACTGCTGAAATGATCTCTCTTGTACGTTTCTCTTTGGACACATGGATGAGACATTGTCTAGGGTTTATAGCTAAGAATGAGTTGCTGGGATGAAGACCATAGGCATTTTAAATTTTACTAGTTGATGCTGATGTTGGTCCGCTGGTGGGTACACCCATTCCTACCTCCAGCCACTGTGGGAATGGGTGCTAATGGCCCACAGCTGCCCCTTCCCTGGAGCATCCTGATCAGAGGAGCAGGCAGCCACCAATGACTGCTGACAAGAGCTCGACAAGACTAACTCCTTGCTCACAATGGGGTGGATTCAGTGGGTGAATTCATCTCTAGAGCTCCTCTTGAGTCCCAGCTGAAGCTAATGTGCTGAGCCCATCTCCATACCTACCTCCCACTTCTTCATCTGAGGATCTCCCTTCTCAATCCCTGCAAGAGTTTGGGCTTCTACAGAACCTGATCCAAGACAATTGGCATTGCCAAAATCTCTCCAATGTGGTCGTACCAATTTACACAGTTAAGCTGAGACTTGAAGGGTGAGGAAAAGAAAGCCATTCAAACAGTGGAGAAAGCTTCCACGCAGAAGGGAAAGCAAAGGCAAAACCCTGAGATGGGAACGAACTTTGTGAATTCAAAGAACTGAAAGGTCACTATGAAGTTTGGGGAACAGAGGGGAGAGGAAGAAACTGGTTGCGGTTGTGGATAAGGTAGGAGCCAGATCAAGTAAGGCCTTGCAGGATGTTGTTTTCCTTTTTTTTAATGGGAAGTTCTTGATATGATTTGAGGAGGAAAGTGATGGGATTTAATTTAAGCTCTGGTTGTGGGGTGGGAAATGGACTGGAATAACATGACAGAAGCAGGGAGACTGATGTTTATGCATAAAGGAGAATAAATAATAAAATTATAGTGTTAATGTAAGAAACTAATGTGCAATGTTAGTTTATGTAACTAATAGCACTGAAATATATATTGGAATATGGTTAACAGGGGAAATGTTAGGTCATATATAGGGTACTATGGAAAAAAGGAAATCAATAGGATCTATAGCATAATCTTATTTATGTGCATTCAACACAGAGACATACAAAGACATATTCTTCTAGGATGCATGCATAAATAAGGGCATAAATACATTAAAGTGGCTGCCTATATGGGAGAGAGGAATGGGGAGGGGTGGAGACTGGAGCTAATAAAAGGATAAAATCAGAGAGGCACCTTGCAAACACCAATGGTGAGAATGTGCCATGAACTAAGGGATGAGATTTATTCAACTCTGCACCCAACAGAACAAAGGTTGAAACCTCCCTACCTATATTTCTACTCTCCTCCTGCCTGGGACAGGAAAACAGCAGAAGTGGGGCCACAGAGTTATAGGAACTTGCTGCTAAGGTTCTCTGAGAGACACTCAGAATTCAGACTTTTATTCACAAGGTAGGTTTAACTGTTGCAGAGAACCTTCTGTAGTGAATAATTCAGCATCGAAGTCAAGAAACCTAGAGGCTAGAGGAAGCAGAACCTCTCTAGAGCCTCATTAGTGGGGCAGCAGAGGTGGAGTGCCAAGGCAGACTGAGTCAGGTATAGCTCTGTGTCCCCAGCATCCTGGGCAGAGATAGACACCATGAGGTGTCAGTAAATGTCTGTGGATTAAAGGTGATTGCTTGAAGTTTTGACTGAGGGCAAGGGTCATGAGATTTTCCTTGATATTTTCCTTTAAGTGCCCATGGAAGTGTATGGAACACTCTACAGATGTATTTGTCAACTAATGTTCAAAGTGTTTGTTAAGGCTACTTTGGTTTTCTCTGGTCTTATGAGATGTAAAGTCCTGGTGGCCAGGACTTGCATTAGGAGAGGTATGTGTCACCTCTACCCAATGAAGCACAGCTCTGAGGGGCTCTAGGCTGCTTTCCCTGATGCTGTTCAAGAAACTTCAAAAACTCAAATTTACTCACTGAGCTTCTTGGGCTGCAGAGTAGTTTCTCAGTGATTGCCATCTGAGCCGAGGAGCACAGGGGAGCCAAAACCTAAGGGAGACTTAACCCAATAACCTTCCAAGAGGCAATCACTCACTATTATCCTTTGGGCCCCAGATCCTGGCCTGGATCCAGGGGTTTAGAGAGGAATGAATGATTCTTGTCCTACAGAAGCCCTCAATCTCTATCCAGTGGGAAACAGACATAATAAAAATCACATCTAAATCCACCACCCTGAATCAAACATAAGCAAAGACATAATATTTTTCTGTATATGTAGAAATAGTTTTACTTCTCGTCATTATTTCATAAGAAATTTTCCATGCTCATAAACAAGCTGCATATTTCACTCCTAATAGGTATTATTATATGCTTAAGAGTTTCTTCACTGATAGCCATGTATATTCTTTCTACTTTTTTCAAGGTTATAAATAATGTTGTGATGAATTTTTGTCTATAAAGCAGATTCAATTTTGGGTAAGTTATTAGAGCACGAGGATGCATAATTATGGGATCAAATTCTGTGAGCATAAAATTTTTAATACCTTATGTTTTAATATATGAAAATTAGTACCTGATTTTAATTGTTTGATAAATGCATTTGCAGATTTATCTGACAATGTACAAATTCACATACAGGTACTTTAAAAATAGGATCATACAAATTTTTGTTTTTGATTGATGTCTCATGGGCTTTTTTAAAGTATAAGTGCCTGAAGAACTACATACCTCCCCCTCTTTTTTTTACAAATGTACAGTATTTCATTGTGTGCACATACAATAATTTATTTCACTCAATTGCCTACTGATGTAAATTGGGTAATTATAAATTTTTACTGTTACAATCAATGTTGTCATAAATTTACTAGAACCTATATCTTTTCACTCTTTGCACTGCTGCTTGAGTTCCTGTAAAATAAGTTAAGAAAATAGAATGGTTTCTAAGAGAAAGAACATTTTAACTTTTATAGCTGCTCTAAATTGCTCTCTAATAAGCTTGTACTGATAAAATATTTTCCTAAAATTTTTAAGCATCCCTTTTTCATGCTCTTTCTTATTGCTCATCTTTAAGCGAAACTATTTTTCCTGAAATTTTAGGAGGGAGATATAGTTAAGGATAGTTTTCCCAACTTCCTAGCTTAAGCACTCCCTATTACATTTTGATGAAGTGTTAAAAAAATATGGTGACATTTTGTTGTTCAATTAGGTAATTTAAATTTTTAAAATTAAATTTTACTTAAAAACACTCTACAACCACCATTCAAGAACTCCTCTTCTCTCACACCCCATTCCCTGGCTCCATTTCTCTTTTCCAGTTTTACCTGGACCAATATCTCTCCTTTTTCTCCTATGCTCCTCTACTTATATTCTATTCTTAGTAATTTCTCCTCATTGTAGAGGCCCCTTTGTCCATGAAGGCATCAATGGCTAATAATGAGAGCTTACTGGGTCTAGACTTTTCTTGCCCTTCAGAATTGACTATTGTCCTTTTGTAGTCACCTATGAATAAATGTGCAAAACATCTCCCAGTTTCAGTTTTTCTTGCAAATTGGCCCTCCATGCTTTCCACTAAGTAACTGTTGGCTGTTTTTATTCTCCAGGTCTGTTGGCTGCCCTGGGGCTCCCTTAGATCCCTCCTGCACAGATGCCAACATCATGCATGTCTTATAACTATGTTATTTCTTCCCAACTGCTCGTATCTGTCACACAGATATGTGATAGTTACTACCCAAGTTGCACTATTTGTTTTTGGGGAGAAGATTCATGGATAATCAAAACTGTCACTGCTGCCACATTTATAATTTATGCACTTCTGTAAGTATGTTATGCCTTAATAAAAAAAATTTACTTAGGGTGCACGGGTGGTTCAGTGGTAGAATGCTCACCTTCCATGCAGGACACCTGGGCTCGATTCCTGGACCATGGACCTAAAAAGAAAATTTACTTAAAATAATATGAAAATATTATGGCTGTTTATATACTTAATATATAAAATTGGTACAAGAAGAATAGAGAACTGAATAGACAGACAAGTACGAAGAAAGTAAAATGATAGTTATGGATTTCCAAAGTCCCCTTCAAAAAATCCCTTGAGTCAAACTCTAAGGAAATTTTCAAGTAAAGGTGCACAACTCATTTATGAGGCTAGTGGACTTTGTGTCACCAAACCAGATAAGGATGATATAAACAAGGAAAATTATAAACCACTTAAATTATAAACAAAAATAAAAATTTTTAATCCAAATATTATCTAACTGATTCCAACACTACATTATAAAAAATAATGCATCATGCTTTGGTGGGGCATAGTGTTGGAGTGCAAGGATGGTTCGACAACTGAAAAATCTAACATCAATTACCACATTGATAGACTTATAGAGAAAAAGCATACAGTTATCTCAGTGTAAAAAAAGTGATTTGATTATATTAAATTCCTATTTGTGAGAAACACTGCTAGCAAACTAGTAAAGAATGGAATTTTTTAAACTTGGGAACCTAAAGAAATACATTAAATGGAGAACTTTAGTTGTGATTCCTTTAAGATTCCTTTAAGATTGTAAAGAAGCCAAAGATGCCCACTCTCACTGCTACTGTTCTACATAAAACTAGAGATTCTAGATAGCTCTATAAGAAAAAAAGAAATAAGAGGTGCAGGTAGTTAAATGGAAGTGATAGAATTGTCATTATTTGAATAGGATATGATCATCTGTATAGAAAAAGCATTATACTTTTAGACACTGAATGACAAAAAAACTATTAGACATTATTAATTATTAAGATGATAAATCATTAAAATTAAGAAAGTTCAGTAAGTTTATCTTAACTAGATCATCTTTAGAATCAACAGCATTTTCCATACTCAGCAATAGCCACTTAGAAAATACAGTAAAAATAGGATATCATCCAGCAACTATAAAATATCAGGAATAAATTTAACTAAAACATACAAGACTTCTCTGAAGAAATGCATAACTCTCTAATAGGGAGTTGGAAGATAATGTGAAGAAATGGAGAGATATTCCAGCTGTTAAATGGGGTGACAAAATAAAGATGACATTTCTTCTAAATTAAAGTATAAGTTCAGTGCAACCCTAAACAAATTCCAGTTGCATTTTTGAGTCCTCAAAAATTATTGTAAAGTTTGCACAGACTAATAATTGGCTATGAATGACTATGTCAGCCTCAAAAAAAGAGGAGAAAATGGGGGTCTTGTCCTAGTAGATGATACTTTCTACAAATTCATATTAAGTAAAATATAATGGTGTAAGAACCGAGAAGTGGGATGAATGGAACAATAGGAAATTTAAGTCATTTTTCCAGTGGAGTCTCTTTGTTTTCTAGACCAACTTATAATATTCAGCTATGATTTTTCTCTACTTCCCCAAATTTTATCATTTACTTCATTTTGTCATCTAATAGCACTGTGTTAAATCATTGAAATAGTAGTAGTCCTTATGCTTTGTTTTTTGTTTGTTCCTTTTTTTCATAGAGAAGTGTTTGGTTTACCGAAAAATTATGCATAGAATGAAGAGTTTCCCATGTGCCACCTATTATTATTAACACTTTGCATCAGTGAGCCTCATACTTTAATTTTTATCTGACAAGGGAATTATCTCTAATGTTATACAGAAAAGAATAATGATGCATACTGGTTTGAGTTATCTGAATCCCCATTATATATTCATGATATGATGCTTTCCTTTATTCCTATTTAATTTTGAATGAATACAGAACTTTAAAAAATATATTTTGGTACCTGTTGAGGTAACTATGGGTCTTTTCCTCCAAGGAAATTTTAATAGAGTGAATTATGTTAATAAATTCCCTAATACTAAAATCTTAATGCATTCTTGGTCAGTATTTGCATTCTTCTAATGCAGTGCTAGAGTTGTAGTTAGAATTTTTGTCTCTTTAAATTTAGGTGGGATAGAGCTTTATTTTCTCAAATCTTGTTCAGGATTTGCTACAGTATTATGCTGGATTTTAAAAATTAATTAGGAATTATCCTTTTTCTCTAAATCTACAAGTAGTTTCAATTACATTAAAATTGTTTATTTCTTAAACTTTGGAAATATCTAACTGCAAAACTGTCTGAGAGTGACACTTCTTTCAGGTGCTTCTCTCTGAAAATTTTTCTGTTTTGTCTATGGACCAGGGTATAATTTGGGTTTCTATCTTTTCTTGAGTCTATTTCTATTCCTATAGAACCCCTAATTTCATCCGGGTTGTCAAGTGTATTTCTGTAGTTACATGTATTATTCTCTTATATATTTTTAAAAATTCCTCTTCTTTGTGGTGATTTTTTCCTTTCATTCTTAATTTTGCATATAATTCTTTATATTATATTAGGCCATGCTTTATTTAGGAATTTTCATCAGAATCAGCTCTTAAATTTCTTAATCAATTTTATCTGATATCCATATTCTAACTAATAAATTCTTATTTTTGGCATTTTTCCATTTTGTTTATTATTTTGTTATATAAAGTTTATTACTTTTATTCTTTATTCTTTTATTTGGTATACCTTGTTATTCTTTTTCTAAATTCTTGAATTACCATAATTTAAACCACTGTGAATTCCGCCATCTCTCCCATGGTGGAGGCATATGATGCAGAATCAACCAATGAAATGCCCCCACCCGGGACTCTGAATCCTGAGGAAGTGATGCAAATGTTTGGATGACCCAAAACTGTCTTCAGTGGCTGCAGCAGAAGTTCCAGCTCTCAGACCCTGCACTGCACTGGGTGTCTGGGTCTGGCACAGTCAGCAGTAGAGGCAGCAGAGCCCAGGGCAGGTGTGCTCAGGCAGGCAGTTCCTGGGTGTGAGCTCTGCTTTACCTCCTTCGATTTCCAACTATTATCTGAAACTTTTCTCCTGTTTCCTCACTGATTCTGAGAAGTGACTAATATTCTTCCAGTGCATTGTTTTACTCTTTAGTTGACCAGAGATGGTCTCTGTTGATTGCACCCGGGGTGCAGAGAGCATGGGGGAAGGGTCAGAGCTCTGGTCTGGAGGAGATCTCTAGGGCTCAAAGTCCCCATCTGAAACTGAATTATATGGCCTGAGAATGAAAAGGTTGAGCCTTTACTTTGTCCCCACCGACAAAGATTGATAAATGTAATAGCAGTAATGACAATGTTCTAATTTACTAGCTGCCAGAATGCAATATACCAGAAACGGAATGGCTTTTAAAAAAGGGAATTTAATAAGTTACAAGTTTACAGTTTTAAGGCCATGAAAATCTCCAAATTAAAGCAAGTCTATAAAAATGTCCAGACCAAAGGCACCATCAGGAAGTTACCTTTACTCAAGAAAGGCCGATGAAGTTCAGGGTTTCTCTCTCAGCTGGAAGGGCATGTGTCAGTCTCTTAGCTTTCTCTCTGAGCTTCTTGTTTCATGGAGCTCCCATGGGGCGTGCTTTCCTTCTTTGCCTCCAAATGTCTCTGGCAGCATGGGTTCTCAGCCTTGTGGCTCTGCTCAGCTCTGCTGTGGATTTCTCGTGGCTCCAAAAAAGGATTCTCTCCAAAAATGCCTCCTCTTTTATAAGATTCCAGTAAACTAATCAAGACTCACATAGAATGGGTAGAGACATGCCTCCATTTAATCAAGTTTAATACCCACAGTTGATTGAGTCACATCTCCGTGGAGATAACCTAATCAAGTTTCCAACCTATAGTACTGAATAGGGATTAGAAGAAGCTGTTGCTCCCACAAGATCGATTAGGCTTTGAACATGTCTTTTCTAGGGCACATAAATCCTTTCAAACTGGCACAGACAGCAACTAGCATTTATCAAGAGGTTATTCTATAGCAAGCACTATGCCAGGACTTTACTGCATCAATCATTGAATCTTCACAATGAGGATGGTAAAATGAAGTTGGTGCTATTATTACTCCTATTATACCCAAAACAGACTCAGGGGATTAATCAATGAACCCAGCGTCACTCAGGTAGCTGGTTGTCGGTACTGGGATAAACCCAGGCAGTTCTGAATGAGAGCCCAAGCTTATAGCAACCAGGCCACACTATCAGAGCTGGATTTGGCTCTTCCTACCTGCATTCTCTTCTCTGCTTTGTCACAGTAGTAGGAATTCGTAAAACATGTGCAAAAGTGCTTTTAAGCCTTAGGGCCCCAGTCATCAAATGTAATTTTTGATTCTGACAACAAGTCCCCACACATGGATCTTATCCCCTCAAATATCACTGATTTTGCCCTTCACAGCCAGGCTGCTGTGTGCTCTTCTGGCTCTGCCAGGGTCTGAAAAGGTGTACATTTTATGGAAATCAATGACTATTACACAGTTGAGAGCAAACAGAGGCTATTTACCCAGAACTAGCACTAGCACGGAGTCAACCACCATCACTTGTATTCTGAAGAGACTCAAAGGTAGGCAGGGCAGTGGAGAAGCTTAATAGTGAAAAAAGGGAAAAGCTTTAGGCATGCTCTGATTGGAACATAGGGAAGCTAAGCACAGACTAACAGGAAATAAGACATCTTATGTGATTGATTTGGGAAGCATGTTTGGCTTTCTTTTGGTGATCCTGAATTGGAAGTAGGGGCAAAAAATAGGGAAGCCGGCAGACAGTTTGTTAGAATTAAGTTTGTGACCATTGATCTACCACTCCCCACCTCCTCTCCCCTCTCTGCCCAGCCACACAGAGATGTGTTGTCTCTAAGGTCATATGACCACACAAGGGCTCAGAACCCACAGGCTTACAGACTCAGAGCTGTGCTTCCCAAAGTACAGGACCAGAATTGCTGAAGTGTTGGCTAAATAGTCTGTCATTCTCAAACAAGAGCTACTGAACCAGTGTTTCTAGAAGGGTTATTGGCTTGTTTCAACAAGCATACCTGATGATTCTGATGTGGGAGATGCTTGCCTTGAGGGTTAGAAAGCAGATATACCTATTTCTATGTGTGTCTTCTGCCTTCCCCAGCCCTGCTACCTGCCTCCTACCCATCCTCTAGTCAGGCAGATGTCCCAGGCACCAGCCTGTGGGAGGAAATAATTTCTGATGGGGTTTAAGGGAGTGAAAGCTTGGTCTCTGTCCTAGTTTTCTAGCTGCCAGAATGCAACCCACCAGAGATGGATTGGCTTTTAATAAAAGGGGATTTATTTCATTAGTTATTCAGAGGGAAGGCAGCTAACTTTCAATTGAGGTTCTTTCTTACGTGGGAAGGCACAGGACGATCTCTGCTGGCCTTCTCTCCAGGCCTCTGGGTTCCAACAACTTTCCCTGGGGTGATTCCTTTGAGCTGTGAGTACTTAGATGAGGTATGCTGATCTGCTTGGGCTGTGCTACATTGAGCTCTCTCATTTAAGCACCAACCAATTAAGTCAAATGTCATTCATTACAGCAGGCACACCTCTTAGCTGACTGCAGATGTAATGAGCAACAGATGAGGTTCACGTATCATTGGCTCATATCCACAGCAACAGAACTAGGTGCCTTCACCTGGCCAGGTTGACAATTGAATCTAACTACCACAGTCTCCATGGCCACCACTGAGGTGGTGGCCAGGTGAGCTCAGGTTGGGGTCCCCTCACTCTTCTGTCTCCCATGTAGACAGCACCCGTGTCAACAAGTGGTTGACACCCACCTCGACATCCTGGACCACTCCCTGCAGACACGGGGTGGGCTGAGGTTGCTCCTGTGAGTGAGTGTCAGAGCAAGACCCCAGATGGAGGTGAGATTGGGGCTCCTGAGGGACATCTAAGACTTGCAGTTTTTACATTTGTCTGATTATATCCTGAAGATAAATTTCTAGACCTGGAATTGCTCCATTAAATGCATGTTCTTTTAAAAAAAGAGTTCATGTGATATTTTGCCAAGAGTTTCTCTGGATTGTTGTTTGTGACACAAGAAGCTGAAAGAGACAAAGCTGAGAAATAGGGAGAGATTTTTTATGGGCCTTGAATGACAAGTTAAGGTGCTTGAAATTTATTCTGTATATAATGGCATGGCATTGAATGATTATTAGTTTTAACTTTTATTATTTTTTATTATTTTATTAAATATCATACATTTATTGTAGGAATATCAGAAGGACAAATTAGCCAAAAATAATTGCCCACATTTTCATCATCCAAAGACAGCTTTTATTCATATTTTGTATAAATTGTAGACTTTGATATGTGCTAATATACGTTTATTTTAAAAAATGAAGTAAAATTTTTCTGAAACTTGCTTTTTCATTTAATGATCATATCTTCTTTCTATGTTAATATTTAGCCACATTATTATTTAATACCTGCATGATATTCCAGTATTTAATGACTATATCACAATTTATTTAAGAAACTGCTTATTATTTTATATTTAGTTTTCAGTTTTTCCCCCTTGCATACAAGATGGCAGTAAATGTCTTTATGTGCTATGTTGTTTAGTTTCTTATGTCACCTTGGCCAAGTGATAATGCCCAGATGATGACCAGTTGTCTGGTCAGGCAACCACTGGCCTACCCATTGCTACAAGGATATTTCATGGCTGGTTGATAAACCTGAAGGCTGGTTTATTAAATCATCAGTCAATTGACAGCATCTGTGGCTTATTACAATAATCCAATGGATTATTAATTCAATCGGTTCAAGACTTTTAAGAAAGAAGAGAGAATTTTTACTGCTTCTTCAGTGGGTGAGCATCTCCTGTGGAGTTTTTCCAGACCCTTCCTTGAAGCCACCAGCTTCACAACCTGCCCTGTGGATTTTGACTCTTGTATACCCACAGTTGCATGAGACACCTTCATAAATCTCATATTTACAGATATCTCCTGTTGCTTCTGTTTCTCTAGAGAACCCTGACTAATGGAGCTTGGTACTGGTATGGTTCATGAGAAACAGAATCTTAAAAAGGGCTTTTACAATTAGTTTACTACTTTGATTAGACACAAAGGCAATAATGACTCTGTTTCCAATAATCGAGATGGCACTGACAGTCCATGAAGTGAGTTGGCAATAGAGATACATTTGATTCTGCTAATTGTATGCTTATACAAGGGAAGGCTCTGGGTGAGAATGTTTTTGAAACTTTAATGGAGTTCTGTGGAATTAAGAGGTATAATAATGTCTGGTTGTTGTTAGATATGCTGGATACAGTTATAAGGGAAAGGGATGAGCTGAAGCCTTCAAATTTGCAACTTAAACGCTGTATGAAAGATGTTAAAGTTTCCATGAGTACCCTCAAAGAAAATCTTATTTCCTGTGGTTGCAGACTTGAGATTTCTGAAAATCAGACACAGAGCCTCATTGTATGAGTAGCGGATTTACAGTGTAAACTAAAATCTCAAGTGTGCAGAGTGTCTGCTGTAAGGGTTTGATTGGAAAAGAAATGTGTGATGGGGGCATATGGCTTAAGAATGATGGCAATAGGAACTTGGAAACCCTGGAATCTGCTGAGCCTTTGCTTGATAGACCTGTGTGCTGGTTTGAAAGGATGTTTGTCCCCTAGAAAAGCCATGTTTAAATCTAAATCCCATTTCATAAAGGCAGAATAATCCCTATTCAATACTGTATGTTTGAAACTGTAATCAGATCATCTCCCTGGAGATGTGATTTAATCAAGAGTGGTTGTTAAACTGGATTAGGTGATGACATGTCTCCACCCATTTGGGTGGGTCTTGATAAGTTTCTGGAGTCCTATAAAAGAGGAAACATTTTGGAGAATGAAAGAGATTCAAAGAGAGCAGAGAAGAACAACACATCCACGAGAAGCCAGCGTCCTTTGGAGAGGAAGGAAAGTGCCTCCCAGGGAGCTCCATGAAACAGGAAGCCAGGAGAATAAGCTAGCAGATGACGCCATGCTTGCCATGTGCCTTTCCAGATGAGAGAGAAACTCTGACTGTGTTCGCCATGTGCCCTTCCACTTGAGAGAGAAACTCTTAACTGTATTGACCTTCTTGAACCAAGGTATCTTTCCCTGGATGCCTTAGATTGGACATTTCTATAGACTTGTTTTAATTGGGATATTTTCTCAGCCTTAGAACTTAAACTAGCAACTTATTAAATTCCCCTTTTTAAAAGCCATTCTGTTTCTGGTATATTGCATTCTGGCAGCTAGCAAACTAGAACACCCTGTAATGAACAACCTGAGGAAACAGCTGCCTGGCCTCCAGTCTGCCCAGAAGAGCCTGCCATCCAACCTGCACCTAACACGATTAACCCAGGGGAGATGTTAACCACCTCCCCTAGGTTAACAGCCCTCGCCTCTCTGTCTGGAGTGATTAATCCTGTTTTACCAGGTAAAACTGCAACAGAATACCTTGAAGTAATTGGCTTGAAAGGCACTTCTATTTCTTTTCATGACCCATCCCCACCACCCCTATTTTCTTCAAGGTTAATAACTAGCCTAAAGTCCCAACAGACCCTGAAAGGTGAGGTATAAATAGTGACCCATGAGAAGCTATGCTATACTCCAAAAGGACTGCAGGAGTTTTCCAATCCATATAGATAGAAATCAGTGGAATATGTATGGGAATGGATATTATGTGTGTGGGATAATGATGGAAGGAATATAAATTAGATCAAGCTGAATTTTTTATAAGAGCCCACTAAGCAGAAATTCTGCATTCAGTGTTGTAGCTCAAGGGATTTGAAAGGGAATTAACAGTTTGGATGGCTGGCTGAAACTTAGATCAAAAGGTGGCCAAGATTACCTGACGTGGAAATGCCAGAACTGCCCTGGTATAATGTAGATGAGGGGATGCAGAGGCTTAGAGAGATGGAAATGTTAGAGTGGATTTATCATGGAAGACCTGCTCACATACCCCAGGAGTGTCCAGAGGACACATCTTTTACCAAAATCTTGAGAAATAAATTCGTGATACTAGCCCCATCATTCCTGAGGAGTCACCCTTCTCTGTAGGTCAGATATTACTGTGGGAACTGCTGTCACTGAGCTGGAACTTTTAAATTTTTTTTTCCAGTTCAAAGTTTTTCTTTCTTTTTTTTTCTTCACACACATAATGAATTTTTTATTATGATCATTCCGTACTACATATATAATCAGTAATTCACAATATCATCACATAGTTGCACATTCATCATCATGATCATTTCTTAGAGCATTTGCATCAATTCAGAAAAAGAAATAAAAAGACAAGAGGAAAAAATTCATACATACCATACCCCTTACCCCTCCCTTTCATTGATCACTAGCATTTCAATCTAAATTTACTTTTAACATTTGTTCCCCCTATTATATATTCATTTTTAATCCATATGTTTTACTCATCTGTCGATAAGGTAGATAAAAGGAGCATCAGACACAAGGTTTTCACAATCACACAGTCACATTGTGAAAGCTGTATCACTATACAATCATCTTCAAGAAGCATGGCTACTGGAGCACATGAGCTGGAATCTGAACACAGTGAGGATGACTGGATCCTGAGATGGCAGAAGCCAGGCGGTGATAGTTAATCACCATAGATAAGGTAGGTGTGGCCACCATAGTGGGCAACAGTCAAAATAATCTGATTCGCAGAGACTTGTTGGGTTGGCTAGTAGATCATGGGAACCTAGAAGTAAAATAGATGGACCTTCTTGTTTGAGCTTTATAGGGATAAAGAATTCTACATCAAGTGAACAGAAGTCTAACTTGAATTATGAAAGCAGAGAGTCACGACTCCTTAAACAATTTCCAGACTTGAGACAGTTTACAGACCCAGAACCCTTCGAATGAGGGGAAGGCCAGGTACCCAGGGGAAAGACCCTGCTACACTGCTTAAAATTTACACTGTTGGCCTTCCTCCCAGCCTTCCCCAAGGAGACATACGGCATTTTACCAGGTAACTGTGCGCTGGGGAAAAGGAAATGATCAAATATTTGGGGGATTATTAGACACTGGTTCAGAAGTGACACTAATTCCAGGAGACCCAAAATGTAACTCTGGTCCACAGTCAGAGTAGGAGCTTATGGAGTTCAGGTTATCAGTAGAGTTTTAGCTCAGGTCCATCTCACTGTGGGTCCAGTGAGCCCCCAGACCCATTCTGTGGTCATTTCCCCAGTTCTAGAATGCATAATTGGAATCACTATACTCACCAACTGGCAGAATCCCCACATTGGTTCTCTGATTCATGGATTGAGGCCTATTATGGTAGGAAAGACCTAGTGGAAGCCACTAGAACTGCCCCTACCTAAAAAAAAATAGTAAATCATAAGCAATACTGGATTCCTGGAGGGATTGCAGAGATTAGTGCCACTCTTAAGGACTTGAAGGATGCAGGGGTGGTGATTCCCGCCACATCCCCGTTCAACACTCCTATTTGGCCTGTGCAGAAAGCAGATGGAACTTGGAGGGTGACAGTGCAGCATCATAAACTTAACCAGGTGACGACTCCAATTGCAGCTGCTGTTCCAGATGTGGTATCATTGTTGAGCAAATCAATACATCCCTTGGTACCTGGTATGCAGCTATTGATCTGGAAAATGCTTTTTTCTCAAAAGCGGTCAGTAAAGACCACCAGAAGCAGTTTTCATTCAGCTGGCAAGGCCAGTAGTATAACTTCACTGTCCTGCCTTAGTAATAAATAAACTCTCCAGCCCTATGTCACTGTCTTGTTCTTGGGATCTTGATTGTTTCTCCCTCCCACAAGACATCACATTGGTCCATTATATTGATGATATCACATTGATTTGACCTAGTGAGCAAGAAGTAGCAACTACTCTAGACTTACTGGTAAGGCATTTACGTGTTCGGGGATGGAAGATAAACCCAAGAAAAATACAGGGGACTTCCACCTCAGTGAAAAAATAGGTGTTCAGTGATGTGGATCATGTTGAGATATCCTTTCTAAGGTGAAGGATAAGTTGCTGCATCTGGCCCCTCCTAAGACCAAAAAAGAGGCACAATGCCTTGTTGGTCTCTTTGGATTTTAGAGACAACACATTCCTCATTTGGGTGTGCTACTCCAGCATTTATACTGAGTGACTAGCAAAGCCGCTTGTTTTCACCAGGGACCTGAACAAGTGGCAACTCTGCAACAGGTCCAGGGTGCTGTACAAGCTATTCTGCCATTTGGGCCATATGATCCAGCAGATCCAATGGTGCTGGAAGTGTCAGTGGCAAATAGAGATGCTGTCTGGAGCCTTTGCAGGCCCCTATAGGAGAATTACAATGTAGACCCTTAAGATTTTGAAGCAAAGCCTTACCATCTGCTGCAGATAACTACTTTCCTTTTGAGAAATAGCTTTTAGCCTGCTACTAGGCCTAGTAGAGACTGAACATTTACCATGCACCACAAAGCTGTGAGACCTGAGTTACCTATCATGAGCTGGGTGTTGTCTGACCCACAAAGCTATAAAGGTGGGCATGCACAGCAGCACTCCATCATAAAATGGAAATGGTATATACAAGATAGGATTCAAGCAGATCCTGAAGGCATAAGTAAGTTACATGAGGAAGTGATCCAAATGCCCATGGTCCCCACTTCTGCCACACTACCTTCTCTTTCCCAGACCAGAGTTATGGCCTCTTGTGGAGTTCCTTGCAGTCCATTGACTGAGGAAGAGAAAACTCGGGCCTGGTTTACAGACGATTCTGCATATATGCAGGTTCCACCCGGAAGTGGACAGCTGCAGCACTACAACCCCTTTCTGGGGTGTCCTTAAAGGGCAGTGGTGAGAGGAAATCCTCCCAGTGGGTGGAACTTTGGGCAGTGCACCTAATTGTTCATTTTGCTTGGTAGAACTGACCAGAGGAACAATTTTATAGTGACTCATGGGCTGTTGCTAATGGTTTGACTGAATAGTCAGGGACCTGGAAGGGAGCATAATTGGAAAATTGGTGACAAAAAGGTCTGGGGAAGAGGTATATGGATAGACCTTTATGAGTGGGCAAAGAACACAAAGATATTTGTGTTCTGTGTAAATGCTCATCAGAGGAAAGTTTTAATAACCAAGTGGACAAAATTACCCATTCTGTGGATACACGTCATCCTCTTTCCATAGCTACTCCTTCCATTGCCCAATGGGCTCATGAACAAAGTAGGAATGGTGGTAGGGATGGATGGTTATGCATAGGCTCAGCAATACGGACTTCCACTCACCAAAGCTGACCTGGCTATGGCCACTGCTGGGTGCCCAATCTGCCAGCAGTCTGGGTGCCCAATCTGCCAGCAGCAGAGACCCACACTAAGTCCTGTTATGGCACCATTCCCTGAGGTGATCAGCTTACCACCTGGTGGCAGGTTGATTACATTGGACCACTTCCATTATGGAAGGGGCAGCAATTTGCTCTAACTGGAATAGACGCATACTTTGGAAATGGGTTGCCCTCCCTGCATGCAATGCTTCTGCCAAAACTACAATCTGTGGACTTACAGAATGCCTCATTCGCCATCATTGTATTCCACACAACATTGCTTCTGATCAAGGAACCTACTGCACAGCAAATGAAGTGCAGGAATGGGGATGTGCTGATGGAATTCTCTGTTTTTACCATGCTCCCCATCATCCAGAGGCAGGTAGGTTGATAGAACTTTGGAATGACCTTTTGGAGACCCAATTATGGTGGCAATACCTTGCAGGGCTGGGGCAGTGCTCTCCAGGAGGCTGTGTATGCTCTGAATCAGCGTCCACTCCATGGTGCAGTTTCTCCCATAGCCAGGATTCATGGGTCCAGGAATCAAGGGGTGGAAATGACACCGCTCACTATCACCCCTAGTGATCCACTAGAAAAATATTTGCTTCCTTTCTTTGAAACCTTAAGCTCTGCTGATCTACAGGTGTTAGTTCTAAAAGGGGAACTTCTCCTCCCAGGAGACACAACAATGACTCCATTGAACTGGAAGTTAAGTTTGCCACCTGGTCATTTTGGGCTTCTCATTCCTCTGCATCAATAGGCAAGGAAGGGGATTATTTTACTGGCTGGGGTGATTGATTCTGATTATCAAGGAGAAATAGTGCTGTAACTACATAATAGGGGAAATGAAGAGTTTTCTTGGAATACAGGAGATCCCCTAGGGTATCTCTTAGTACTACCATGCTCTGTGAATAAAGTCAATGAAATAATGCAACAACCCTATCCAGGCAGAAGGTTTGGGTTACCCTACCAGGCAAAGAACCACAGCCAGCTGAAGTGCTTGCCGAACATAAAGGGAATATGGAATAGGTAGTGGAAGAAGATACTGATAAATATGATTTATGACCACATGACCAGTTATAGAAAGGAGAATGGGGATGGTATGAATATTTCCTTCCTGTTTTGTTCTGAGTATGTTTGTATTTGTACAAAGCAAATATCTTGTTTTCCTCTTATTATATGAGATAAGTTGTATTGTTCATGTTACAGTATTTATGTTATAGGAAATCAAGTTCAAAAGTGAATGTTACCTAAGGACTTGCACCCTATTCTGGAGAGATATAGTGCATTTTTGGTTGTACACAGGGCACTTGGTATTGTTAGGTAAAACATATGTCTGTTATTGTGTTCTATTTAGAAATTAAGCATGTTTCCAGGTAATGTGTATAGCTGCCAAGTTGACAAGGGGTGGAATGTGATGGCTGGGTTCTGGTGTCACTTGGCCAGGTGATGATGCCCAGTTGTCTATCAGGCAAGCAATGGCTTAATCATTGCTGCAAGGATGTTTCATGGCCGATTGATAAACCAGAAGGCTGATTTATTAAATCATCAGTCAGTTGATTGCAGCTCTGGCTGATTACATCTATGATCATCTCAGGGCACATCTCCTGCAAAGGTGATAATCCAATCATTCTTGTCACTTCTTCAGCCAGCGAGACTCTCTTATGGAGTTTGTTGAGACCCTTCATCAGAGTTGCCAGCTTCACAGCCTGCCCTACAGATTTTGGACTCTTGCATTCCCATTATTATGTGAGACACTTTTACAAATCTCATATTTACAGATATCCCCTGCTGGTTCTCTTTCTCTAGAGATCACTGACTAATACACATGCACATCTTTGTTTGTTTATCTAATTATTCCTGAGAGCCTACCCTAGTGTGAAATTGCTTGGCCAAAAACTTTTTACTGTTGGCACTTTTGAGTCATTTTACTCAAATTCCCATCCAAAGTATGTACCAATCTACAGATTCACCAAGAGGGGAACAAGAGCTTGTTTTTATCTTGTTTGTGATGATTTGAAATGGAAGGAGAGAATACTTACCCAACTTTTTTTTTCCAATCAAAGGAGCTTTATTGCAAGGCTATACACAGATGGGCTGAAGCTTAAGATGGCGACAGCCCGCTTACTCAACTTTTAAGGACAATAGGCAAAAGCAAAAATACATTGTGCTTCTTGAGCAACATTTTGGTAGCTATTATTGTTCTACAAAGGGGATGGGATTAGGTTTCAGCTATCTAAAGAAAATTGGAAGCAGATAACCTATAAAAATAATGTCCAGCTTCTGATACGTTGACCTCAGGTGGGCTACGCAGTAGAAAAACAAGCCTCCTCCTTCATCACCTCAATGAGGAAGGCACTAGAAGACAGGAAACTGGCCAGAGGTGGGGCTGCTGCAGTGAGTGTCTTATCCCTGCCTGCTAAGAAGGCAGGGGTCCCAGGGAGCCCAAGCCTGGTCCACAAGAAGTCACTTCCTCCACATTTACTCAGAAGGGGGAACATGCAGAGGTGGAGCACCCTGCTCTGGGCAGAGGAGGTCAACGGAGGGGGAGTGGCAGGTGGGTTCCCTGCTCTCTTCTCTGCCCTCTTTATTCGAATAAATACATTTTTTCCTTTAAAACCCTGAATGTTATTAGTGCTTAATTTGGGTTTTTGAGCTGTAGCCCATTGTGATAAGCTGTTGCTACTACAGGGCATGCCCATATTTCCCCCCATGGGCTAGTTAAAATGTCTGAAGCTTAAGTCATGGTCATACATAGGAAAAACCTATATGATTTGAGCTCAATTGAAAGTAAATGTCCATGGTGGAGCCTGTGGCTGCACCACTCACTCCAGACTGCTGTATTAGTGCAAAAAATGTGATAAGCAGCCTGAAAGAGACAGGAGGAAAGCTGGCCTACACAGGGAAGGTTTTTGGATTTCTGGTGTTAGATCATAGTTTTATTTTAAGTGGGTATTGAATATTCGCCTCTAGTTTTGAGCTCCAGATTTCCAACTTCAGGCACCCCTCTACTATTGCTTCAAACTACCTTATGACTATATGGAACAGTGCCCATTTCCCCAAATCCTCAGCACCACTGTATGCTATCATTTTAATAATTTTTGAAGATCTTATAGGTAAAATATTGCAGCCTGTCCATGTGCCATTGTTGTTTTAATTTAATTTGCTCTGATGCAGTGAGGTTGAATTTTTTCCTAGTATTTGTGAGCCACCTGCATTTACATAATAATAAGTCATTGTGCATTTTAAAAAGTGTCCTTGCCCATTATTCAATTTGTACATTCCTTGTTGAGTGTCTTTCCTTGACTGAATCTATATCATATGTATCGATATCTAGCTACGTCTATACTTATATTCCTTTCTTTGTTAATTGTGTGTCATATTTTTATCAATCATTTATGTTCTAAATTTAATATTATGAAATTTTTCATAGTCCAAATAATATATACATACATATAAATTTCACAAAGTTTAAGGATTCCTGTAATAAACACCATATATCTACTATCTAGCATAACAAATACAGCTTCTTGTGTGTTTTTCCTTTTGAGGAATAACTATGACCCTAAATTTTGTGTTTATCCTTTACTTCTTTTCTTCATAGTTTTATTCCATATGTACTTGGAATCATGTCCTGCACAGCAACATCTTCAAGTCCTAACACCTTGTCCTGTAGGTGTGAACACGATCATAAATGGGCTCTTCAAAGTGCTTGTTAAAACAACAATGAACTGAAATAGGATGGGTCTGAGTCTGGTAGAAGGGGAGTCCTTTTAAGGAAAGGAAATTTGCACATGGAAAAACAGTAGCCACATGAGACAGATTGCCACATGACAGGGAGATGAACTGCTTGAAAACCACGTCCGGGCCACTACAGACATTGGAGCATTCATGAACTGACAATACTGTGATTTTGTATTTCTACTTTCCAAAATTGTGAGTCAATGAATGGAATTGCCATATAATCCAGTGATCCCATTACTAGGTATATATTTGAGGAACTGAAGGCAGGGACACAAACGGATATTTGCACATCAATGTTTATAGCAGCCTTAATCACGAATTCCAAGAGATGGAAACAACCCAAATGTCCATCAGCAGACAAGTGGATAAACAAATTGTGGTAGATACATACAAGACACATACATATGAATATTACACAGCGGTAAGACAGAATAAAGTCATGAAGTATGCAACAACGTGGATGAAACTTGAAGACATTATGTTGAGGGAAATTAGCCAGAAACAAAAGGGCAAACAAATACTGCATGGTCTCACTAATATGAACTAGCATTCAAGAGCAAAGATTGAGAGTTAAAGTTGAGAACACATGTTTTCAGGAGAGAGAAAAAGGGTAGAGATTGGGCATTTGATGCTGAAGAAAATCAGAATTTCAACAGAATTGATTGTATATCCAGAAATGGATGGCACAATATTGTAAGTACATTGAACAAAGATGAGTATGAGTATGGTTGAAAGAGGAAGGCAAGGGGCATGTATAACACTAGAAGATAAAGAGTGGGACTATATAACTTAACAAAACAAAATCTTTTCAGTTTTATTAGCTAGGATTCATATGCAATAAACAGCACTGATTTAAAGCAAGTAATTTGATGAGCTTTGGTAAATAAATGGTTTAGTGTAACTACTGAAACAATCAAAATACAGTACATTTTCCTCTTTACCAAGGGTTTATACTGTTTTCTGTCTTTAGATTATGAA